>CABHPH010145791.1:0-33231 GCA_902168325.1 Peromyscus nudipes | reverse complement strand
GTTAGAGTGAATTCCCCATTTAACCTGTCTAGATCTTTTAAAATTCTGTTTCTTTCGTGTGTAAAATATCATCCCAGGTTCATGTCATGTGTAATTATTTTGGGCACACATTCTGCATCTTCAAATTTACTGATAGAAATGTTGAAAGGTTTGTACTCTTCAAGAAACATAAGAGCTGGAGAGATGGCTTAGTGTTTAAGAGTGCTGACTGCTTGTTCCAGAGACCCAGGTTGAATTTCCAGCACCCACATGGTGGCGGACAGCTGTCTGTAGCTCCAGTTGCAGATCAGGCACCCTCTTCTGGCCTCCGTGGGTACTGCATGCACACAGTGACAGCATCCACGCAGGCAGAACACCTGTACACATATAGACAAGCACACAAACAAATAGATGAATGATTGAATAAAGGAATGAATAAATCATTAAAACACCTTATTTTTTCCCTTGGGTTTAGCGTCAAAGGGATACCATGTCAGTAAAATGCAGAGTATATCTGCACATACTGGTTGTCAATAAATATTTGTTGAATGAATGGGCAGAAGCAGAGCTCTTGGGTGTGCCTTTTTTTTTTTTGGGTGTTTGGTTTTTGGTTTATTTGAGACAAGGTTTCTCTGTAGCTCTGGCTGTCTTGTAACTCATTCTGTAGACCAGACTGGCCTCTAACTCACAGAGATCCTTCTCCCTCTGTGTCCCTGGTGCTGGGATTAAAGACATTCACCACACTGCCCAACTGGGCATGAATTTGATTGCAGAAAAAAAAATCACATGTTCAGTAGAAGCTGGGTTAGCAATATTGACACAGTCAGAGAATAAGGCAGTCTGTCTGAAGACTAGATGTAAAAACGGAGGAAGGGATGGAACTTGTGAGAGCTGGAGACGTGGAGCCTTTCTTAGTTCTGCATTAGAAACGATAATTTGGGAAAAAACACACGAGCTAAAGAAAAGACTGATCTTCCAGGTAGGACATTGAACAGAGGTGACTCGTGCCTCGTCTCACATAGTTTAGCAGACAGGCCAGGGTCAGAGGATCTTCTTCATGGAAAGGAATCATAGTATCAGACCTCATTTGTAGTACTGTGACTCAGAAACAAAGGCTGTAGTATAGTGATCTCCCTGTGTACGTAGGGTATCCCTCTTAGGTCACCCAAGCATTCTGCACAGGCTCACATTATCTGGCCCCTCTCCCTTTGTTCCTGATGCCTTCCACTCCAGACAGCTTCCTGTCAGGACCTCTTGATCTAGCTGCACAGAAAGATGGCCTCAGTGGCCTCCTTCTTGTATACCACAACTGTTTAAGAGCGCACTGCTTTTTTGAAGTCTCCGAATGAAACCCAAAATATCTTTTTCTACTTTGTGTCCTGTTGTATTGGAATCTGCGTCAGCACTCCCCACTCTTCCCACCCCCCCTTCCCCTCCCCGGCAGCCTAATGGAGCCCAGGCTGGCCTCACACTCGAGCCTGGGATGGCTTTGAACTCCTGATCTTCCTGCTTTCTTTTTTATTTTGTCTCAGGTAACTCCCACTCTCTGATATGCCAGCTTCCCCAGATGTTCTGTTCAATGTCCATTGATTTTTCTTCCAGGATTTAATTGACTCCTGGCTTTCTCCTTGAGTGTGTCGTTTGAGTGCTCTGTGAAGGCTACCCCACAGTTGAAACTCTGTGTCCCAGAAGATGGGAATTGTGTACCGAACTGCCCTATATCTCTGCTGATTTTTTTCTTCTCTACCCCTTGGGAAAGCTGTACCCTTCCTCCGGCCCTTGAAGCTCTCTTCTCTGTTCCCCTCATTCTTCCATGGCGCTGACCACTGCCGGGGCCGCCCCCACCCCCAAGCTTTCTTTCCCTCAAGCTTTGCTGTGACTCTATTAGGAGCTACATAGTTTTTCATGAAACATCCACCATAAGGCTTCATTTCATCTGTGCCACCAATTTCTGTGGTTACGTGGCAGGCTTTTTCATCTTGTTGAATCACCTGGTTTTTTAATACTTCATAAATTCTGTTGCAGTGTCCTTCCAGATTGTTGGTCCACTCAGGAAGACTAACTGTGCTTGCTTCCTGTGGATCCCTGTGTAGTGGTCGCTCAGAGTGACTTCATATTCTCATTTCCGCAGTCTTCTCGTACCGTAGCTCCTCTGTCCCTTTATTCTCTGTTGTGCCTGTTTGTCAGAATTCTCATGCTGGATGAATGAGGCCGTTTGTGCCTCTTGGCTTTCTTCGTTCGGGTGCTGATGTTCATACACGTGGAGTTATTATGTTCATACAAGTGATCAGATTGATCTTGCTGCAAATTCATGACCAAAATGACTCTACCCTTAGCACAGCTTGCCCTCTCTGCCTAGAGAGAGATGATTGACACTCTCTGTTAATGACTGGGACCCTGTGTGCTTCAGACCCCTGGCTCCTGTGTGTTCCTTGGCATCCCATACAGCAACTTATTTCTCATTTCTGAGAATTTAGAAGTCACCAGAGAACTGTCCCAGATTTCCCATCTAGATGGACAAACCACGTACTGTTGTGCCCGTTGCTGTCCAAGGCTAGTCCTGCCTGTTCCTTCATCTCTCTCCAGGAACCTCACAGTGCCAGTTGTCTTGAGAGTCACTCTGTCTGCTGTTTCGCTTTGGACAGCTCCCCAAGAGCTCTCGACGTCTAATCATTTCCCTTACTTAAAGAATAAAAGAATTATGTGTCACGTTTTCTCCTTCTTTTCACTGCCAGGTTTTTGAAGCATTGTCTGTGGTTAGGGACAGGTTGCTGCGGTCCATGGTAGAAACTGAATTCTCTGCCTTCTCAAGGAACGTGAGAACAAGGCTGCATTTGGAAGTGTAAAGGAACAAGTGAAGATGGCGTGGAGGGATGCGGGCCATGATCATCCAGAGAGACAGATAACAAAGAAAATGGGAACGGAGATCCTAGAGGGAGATGCCACATGCTTCTCAGAATTTAGCATTAAGTAGGGTAAAAGAGTATAAAAGATGGAATTGAACAGTTTAGCAAGCAGGGATTGAAAAAGAAGTCTATGGCACAGCTGTCTGTCAAACAAGAAGCATGTTTTCAAACTTGGAACAGTTCTGAAGCAGGCCACCAATAAAAACCTCAGTTCCTACAAGAAGTGATGGGCCACATTCTCTGACCACGTATAATGAGACCAATATTAATGCTTAAAAGATTTCCCAATGGTTTGGCTGCCATGGGAGTGTATGGAGTGAGTTCTTATTATTTCACTCTAGTCGAGTATTTGTATGGGCTTTGATGAGAGAGGACATCAGGAAGTATATTGTAGATTCTTGACCACAGCACAATATCATAGAAAAAACAAAAAACAAAAAACAAAAAACAAAAAAACAAACAAACGGAAGAGATAGGCTGGGGAGATGGCTCAGCTCTTGAGAGCACTGGCTGCTCTTCAGAGGACGCAGGTTCAATTCCCAGCACCCACATGGCGGCTCAGAATTGTGTGTAACTGTAACTAGAATTCCAGGAGATCTGACACTCTCACACAATCAGATACAGACAAAACAACAAGGCACATAATTTTTTTTTTTAAAGGAAGAGTTGGGGCAAAAGTCACATTAAGAAATGCTTACAGATCTAATTTTATTAGTCAACAAAAATTTATAGCAGAGTTAGGTATTTTACGTAGCAAGAAAGACAAAAGATAATCTATGACCATTTGTGGGTGTGTGTACTGTCAAGTGAGCTCTTCTGTGTTTCATTCACAATAAGAAAGCTTTCTTCAAAAGCATAGCAGTAAAGTGGACTAAACTAAAGGGAAGTATAAAAAAGACTCCCTCACTGAACTAGTAGGTAAAACTGAGCTGACTATGAATGTACTGTAAACTAGAAGTTAGCAGGGTGCCCAAGAGATCCACCAGAAAAGGCTGTAGCATCATTAACAGAGATCCAGTTGACCCATAACAAGCTTAACCAGAGCAGTACCCTTGGGGGGTACTGAAGGGCTTTGGAAACGAGAACGGTCCACCTTTATGTCTAAATCACAGGCCTGGAGAGTTTTAAAGACAGAGTCTTACATGTAAGGCCTCGCTGACTCCTCCTGTTCTCTGAGGGAATTTAGACGGCTCGCTTCAGAATCAACTCTAGTCGGAATTCCCTTGCTTCTCTCATTGGTTGTATTTTTAAGTGATGGATGCCATGTTTGCTTTGAATGGAGGATAAACCTCGGTCACTCCTGACAAAGCCTAGACACTACCCATCATTGGGCCAATCAGTGGTGACTTAGAGGATGCTCTTCTGTGGCAGGTGCCATGTTGCCTAGTATGGCAGGCACCCATACCCTTCCCTCCTACTCGAAGTGTGAGCACCTTAAGAAAAGAATTGCTGCACTTCAGAAATAGCTCTTGGAACTTAGAATAACCTGAGAAATTGAATTTGAGTTTCCTACATCAGGAGACTTAGAGGCAAGACATTCAGGAAGTCAAAACCTGTGACACCCGGTATCTCAGTCCCAACAATGGGAGACAGCCTAACAACAAATACACACCTTTTGTAGATGTAACCAACCGCCTTATTAAATAAGAAACACAGAGCCAATGTAAGAATGAAAGCCCAAGAGGTCAGAGCTAAGAATCTTACCACTTTCCGCCAGCTAGCCTCTCCCGCCAAGAGACCTCTCCGAAAAAGAAGGAACTACTCCCTGTGTGTTCGTCTTTAAATAAGAGTTCCGTTCTGCCTTCTCATTGGTTGTAAACCCAACTACGTGACTGCCTCGTCGCTGCCTCTCTGTACAGACCTCCTAAGTCTTCTATGGTTGGTATTGAGATTAAGGGCGTGTGTCTCCAATGCTGGCTGTATCCTTGAACACACAGAGATCGACCTAGTTCTGCTTACCAAGTACTGGGATTAAAGGCGTGGACCATCACCGCCCTGGCTTTCGCTATGGCTTGCTAATAGCTCTGACCCCTAGGCAACTTTATTTATTAACATACAAATAAAATCACATTTCAGTACAAATAGAAAAACATCTCAAAATGAGGATGGGCAGATACCTCAACCCATAGCATACAAAAAGGAAGTACTCGTTACAAGGACAGTTCAAAGCAAATAAGGAAAAATAAGGAAAAAAGAGAGGCAGGAGGGATGGCTCAGCGGTTAAGAGTACTGGCTGCTCTGCTCTTCCAGAGGTCCTGAGTTCGATTCCCAACAACCACATGTTGGCTCATTACAACCTTCTGTAATGGATCTGATGCCCTCTTCTGGTATGCAGGGGTACATGCAGACAAAACACTCATATACATCATAAAACACATAAATGTGTATGAAATATGAAAAAGAGGATTTTATAGCAGGAAATGACTCTTTATCAGTAGTATAGCTGCCTCTGGCCTCTGAGATTTGGAAGTACACAATAGGAGAGATCCCTTCAGCTTACAAAGCGTGAGATAGATGTAGGGAGCCCTTCTAGTGACACTGTTGGACTTTTATGTCATTGGAAAGACAAATAATGGTAAATATGACAAAGAAAGCTGAGAAGTGGGAAGAGTATAGAGAAATAAAGGATTTGGTGGAGAGAAACTGACTTCAGAAGAATTATTTGAAAGGTATAAACATCTCTGGCATGATTCTATATTTTCAGCAATACCTCATTATAGCCAAAGAGAGATGAATGCTAGGAAGGCACACTGTCATTATAATTTCTGGATGTCATGATCATCTACAGTTGAGCCTTTTGAGTGGTGGCTTCCTTAGTTAGCACACTGCAGTTGAACTTACTCACCAGTAGTCTCTTCTCTTTAGAGCTGAGAAGTATTTGCTGTGTGTGTCCCGTGGTTTACTCATTCACCCATGGAGGACAGTTAGACGATATCCCAGTTTGGGCAACTAAGTAAACTGCCTGCGTGTGAAGCTTTCATTTCCCCTGTGTCAATTCTGGAGCTTGCGTTGCTACGTCCTAGTGTTGGTACAATTATATGAAGTTACCAAAATAGTTTGCATTCCTTCCAGCAGTGGGTGAGTTCCAGTTTTTCCAAATCGTATCAGCTTTGGATGGTGCCAGTGAAGTTGTAGCCTCTCATAGGTCTGCTGTAGTTCTGTGTGTGTGTGTGTGTGTGTGTGTGTGTGTGTGTGTGTGTGTATACACGCACGTGCGTACTCACCAAGGTTCTATACCCTGAGCTGTGCTCCCAGCCTGTCTGCTTAGTCTCTTGTGCTTGTACATTGAACTACTCCAGTGCATCTTTTAATGTGCTTCTTTGGTATTTATATTTTTGAAGCATAAGTTTTTTTCTTGGGGGAGGGGTATTTTACTTTCTTAGTGCTCAATTTGGAAAACTATTTGTTCTTTGTAGATAACACATCCTTTATTACTTGTGGGGCTTTTTTCTTCCAATCTGATCTGTTTTGAGTTATTCTGTGTGTAGGAAATGGAGTGTGGTATTGGGTTTATCATTTTTTCTTCTTTTTATATGCTTCCTGGTTGGTTTAGCGCTATTGATAAAGGCTATTTCTCCAATGGCCTTTGTATCTTTGTTGAAAGTCACCGAAGGTCTCCTTTAGGACTCTTCTTTTGATCTAAATGTCTAGCTTATCAGTATCACTTTGGCTTGCCTAATGGTAGCCACGCAATAGATTTTGAAATCAGACAGCATCAGTCTCCCATCATTATTCTTTAAAAAGATCAGCATGACCCTGTAGGTCCACTGAGGCAGAACTGACAGTGATACTGAGTCCTCCTGTCCATGAACATAGCTTGTCTTTATAGGTGTTCTTTGATAGTTCTCATCAGTGTTTGGTTGTTTTTAGTATGCACATAGTGTTCATGTTTCATTGGATTAACCCCTAAGCATAACAAATACCTTAGTAAAGAGAAACGTATGTTTTGTGTATTTTTAAATGAAACTTCTCTATTCATATGTGGAAATAGGATTTCAAGTTAATGTACATTGACAATTTGATTTGTGTGTGTGTGTGTGTACATGTGTGTACATGTGTGTACAGTGTATATATAATTGTGAATGCATCTGTGAAAATCAGAGGCCAGCTTGTGTGAGCTGAGTTTGTGAGTCGAATCCATCCTTCTACTTTATGGTTCCAGGTTCGAACTCAGGTCATCAGGCTAGCCCAGCACAGCAAGCTGTTTTACCCGCTGAGCCACTTCCCCAGCCCTATATTGACTTTTTTTAAACTGATTTACTCTGGGTGGGTATTTTGTTTTGTTTTTGAAGATTCCTTGAGGTTTTGTGCCGGACAGTCATCTCCCCTCAGCTAGCAGCATTGTTCTCCTCTGAGCCTTTACCTTTCAGTCCTTTTCGCTCTTCCGTATTAAAAGGAAGTAGTGAGCACAGATAGCCTTGCCTTCTACGTGTGTTAGATGTACCTCATTCACAAGATGATAGGAGCTGGAGGGGTTTAGGTCAGAACCCTTTACAGAATGGAATTCCTTTGTATTCTAGTTTGCTAAGTAGTTCATTCGTCCGTCCTTCCTTCCTTCCTTCCTTCCTTCCTTCCTTCCTTCCTTCCTTCCTTCCTTCCTTCCTTCCTTTCCTTCTTTCTCCTTTAAAATCATAATGAATTTTCCCCCAAATGCTTTTTCTATATTTATTCAATTACAAAGTAGTCTTCTTTTGTTCATTCGTTCTTCAAGACATGGTTTCTCTGTGTAGCCCTCGCTGTCCTGGGACTCACTCTGTAGACCAGGCTGGCCTCGAACTCACAGAGATCCTCCTGCCTCCGCTTTCAAGTGCTGGGACTAAAGCTGTGCACCACACCGCCCAGCTCTGTTTTTCCTTTTTTTATCTCCTCATCCAGTAAATTAGATTAAGGAGAAGCAGCACTTGCCCATTATTTGACTTGTTTTATTTATTGCTGGGTGTTATTTGCTATCACTTTAAGACTTTTTGTGCGTGTATTTATGAGATACATGATTTCTATTACATTTTTTTCCTCCAGGTTGGCTAAAGTGAGCCCTGTCTCTTAGAGTAGGCCAGGAACCGTTTCTCCCTCTTTATTTCCTGAAGACTGTACAAAATCAGTGTTAGGTCAGTCTTCAATAGTTCATAAAATTCACTTTTCCCTGAAAAGGATTTTAATTACACAGTCAATTTCTTGGATAGTTGTAATCGGGCCCTTTGGGTTACTGGAGTTTTTGTTTGGTTGGTTCTGTTTTTGAAGTAAGATCCCTCAGCCTGTTTTCCACGGGGTTGTTACGTTCTTTTCTTTTCGTTTCCTCTTCGGGACTTTCCTTTGCTCTTTCCTAGGCTTTTACGGTGGGAGCGGAGATTGCCGATTTGAACGGTCCCACTGTTGAGCGTGTGGTTTATGTCAGTGATACTGAATGCCTTCTCCTGTGGTTTTTGGAAGGCGCTTTGGAAAATGCTGAGCTTGCTGCACTAGCACACATCTCTTCAGAAGGCTAGTTGGATTTTTGAACTAAAATTTTTTCAATCATAAATGTCACCGTCTGGATACATTGATAGGTTTTCAGATCATTGTGAACTGTCATAGTGCTTCTTCTGGCACTTAGGGGATGGAGAAGTCAGTGAAACGGAACCCAGATGAGGGGATAGTATCATAGAGTTGGAAGGCTCTTGGAAGGTTCTCCGGCCCAGTCCCCCTTTCTACTTAATAGAAAAACCAGGGCTCAGTTAATACAAGGTCAGAGAAAGTGAAATAGATGAGTCTGGGTGGAAGTGAGCTCATTGTTACTGCGGGTGAGTGGCCATCATGGGGAAGGCAGTGGTCTGGAGGCACACTGTTGTGGAGGTCTTCAGTTCCAGACAGTGGCAGGAGGTGTGCAGATCCAGGGGGCAGCTTTTACAAATGCACTAGGAAGCTATTTAATTTGATGTGTGTGTGTGTGTGTGTGTTTTGGTTTCTTTTTCTTTCCTTATACTTTCCCCCTTTTCCTTTTCTCTTTTGTACTGGCTGTTGAATTCTTGAGCTTAGGGCCCTCAAACATTCTAGGCAAACACAGTTCCACTGAGCTACACCCCTAACCCAGTGTTTGTTTCTTTAATGTGGGGGGGAAAAAAACCCTTCTCAAGAAAAACCATTTTTAAAACTCGATACCATGGTGTTGTGTAGGAATTGCTCAGACCAGGAACGTTCAAGGGTTCTGAAGGTTCATATATTAAGAGTGAATCCAGCATGGTGGCACACACCTTTAATCCCAACAGGAAAGCAGAAGCAGGCAGATCTCTGTGAGTTTGAGGCTGACCTGGTCTACATAGAATGTTCCAGCACAGCCACAGCTACATAGAGAGACCCTCTCTCGAAACAACCGTAGATAGCAGACTTGGTAAACCGTGCTCCTGTTCTGTTGGTCTCACAAGTCCTCTTGAATTCTTTGTCATGAATTTCCTCACAGTTGTACATGACCCCGTCCTTCTTCTTCTAGACTTTTAAAACATTAGAGACAGAAGTAGAAGTAGGAAAGAAACTCCCTGAAAAGCATGAATTCATAGGTGAAGAGACAACCAGGTCACTAGATAGTTAGTGCAAGTCAGGCCTAGAATGAAGAGCACAGGGCCACCGTCTCGCCAGCACCAGCCTGGTGCTCAACGCTAGATTTCTTCCAGTGCTCTTTTATTAAAAGCCAATGGCCTGCCAAAGCTGGTAATGCCCAGAATTAAAACCGCACATCTTGGAGCTCAAGCATTGCTTTCTAGTGGGGAGCCAATGGCAGTACTGTGTGTCTAGTCCAGTCTAGTCCAGTCTACACCTCTAGGAAGGAGGAAGGAACCCGAGGAGGGTGTTGGAAAAGTTTCTTGTAGCGGGTAGAAATGCATTGAGTAAGCAGAGCCTCACAGAGGAGGTACAGGAATCATTGTGGATCTGAGAAGAGCACATGGGGGGAGAGGCCACATGGGGCCTCAGGGACAGGCACTGAATCTCTAATGTGAAAGTTGCAAGTAGTAGCCAGGGTGAAGGTTAGTGGTCGTTAGATGATAGTAAGAATTAATTACTGGGCCCGGCGTGGTGGTACACACGTAGTTCTGGTACCCAGGAGGTGGCCACAAGAGAATCCCAAGTTCAGGGCCAGCTTAGTAGCTGCCTCTACAGTTAAAACAATGAATACTGAGTAATGGGAGTGAGGTACAGAGACTTGTTCACGAGTACAGGAATGCAGGATAGAAGAGATCATTTTAAAGTTCTATAGCACAGTAGGGTGACCATGGTTGACAATTAATGGTAGATTACAGAATAGCTAATAGACAACATTTTGAATGTTTTCAATATAAAGCAATGGTAGCTGTCTGAGTTGATGGATATGCCAGTCACCTCAATCATATCATGATATGTTATATACATACATTGAAATGTCACATTGTATCTCATATATATGTACAATTGTAAGAATTTTTTTAAACCTATTTTAAAAGATAGTCCTGAGCCACCTACGTCCCACTTCCCAATAATGCTATCATATTATGAACCTATCAAGGAATTAACCCATTGACAAGATTCGAACCCAGAGGACCCAGTCACGTCCCCCATCAGCTGGCAACTGAAACCTGACACATGAACCTTCAGGGAACTTCCCAGATTCAAGTTGTAACAGGTCCAGCTGTATATGGTGGCACATGCCTATAATCCCAGCACTTAGAAGGTAGAGACCAGAGGGTCATCCTTCATCACATAGCAAGTTCAGGGCCAGCCAGGGCTACATGAGACCATGTCTCAGAACACCAAAAACCAGGTATAACTTAACTTGAGACTGTGGTTAAGCCTCATATAAACTGTTCTCACTAGCAGTGAGTATTCATGACATCATCCAGAAAGCAGTGTTTTCCTGTCTGAGTCCTTGTTACCCCAAAAAATGTGACCCAGCAGTGGGAGGCAAGTTATCTTGATTAAGTTTAGAACTGCGTGTGATCAGGCTGTGGCAGAGTCAGCTTTGACCTGAGAGGACAATTACTACTATTTTATAGTCAGTTATTGCAACTCTATTATATAAAACATTATAAAATCAGGCAAATGGTCACTTTTTTGTTTGTTTTATTTTGTTTTATAGATCGTGAGGACCAGTCAATTCTTTGCACGTAAGTAAATGTTGACTATTCAGAAGTGATTCTGATTCTTTTGGAACGTCGAGAATTGCCTTTTTGTTTTGGGGGAGGGAATTGAGCAAGAGTGTGATTTAAATGTTGCAGTTATCCTCAGGCTAAGAGTGTACAGGATGCTCACATCTGCTGCTGCTGCTCGGCTGTCAAAGAAGACTGCTCACATTTCATAAGTTAAATCTGTGCAGTTTACCTCTTTAGTTTGTATGTCTAAGTATAGGCTGGCTGGAGAGTTCGGCAATATATCATTTTTACTCACTATTATCAGTCATCTCGTGTTTGCATACTGTGTGCCACTGGATAGCACAGTATCCAAGCAGGACATCATTCACTGTGCACATTGGAAAGATGGCTTTGGCTGCAGCGTGGACCTTGGGCTGGAGGAGATCTGTTAGGCGGCTGTGGTGACAGAGGCAAGGAGATGGTCATGAACCCTCAAAGAAGCAGTTGAGTTTAAGGGCTGTTCAGTTTAGGAGCCAGGTTACTGGGACTTGGTTTATGTGCTCTAAAAAAAAGTGGATTTCTTGATAGAATTAGGCTGTCTCCCTACATGAGACTTCTTTAGTTTGTATGTCTAAGTCTAGGCTGGCTGGGAGCACACTCCAGTGGGAGACACCAAGCTTGGTTTAGGCCACTTTGCTGGCGGGTGCCTGTGCTCATCCACTAGTGTGGAAACGCGCTCAGGAGAGAGACCTGCAGTGTGAATGGTGGAAGCTGTGTGCTGCTGTGGATGCCTCGGGACAACCAGCGCTCAGGAGATAAACCAGAGGAGGAAGAGCTGCAAAGTCCACAATGACCCAAAGGATGTGTCATTGCCAGGGGACAGGGGCCTTTCCAGAAAGGGGGAGTGTTCAGCGGGTCTGCTGCTTCCGGATACTGAGGGAGCCAAACAGAAACCATAGAACATGGAGGATGTTAAAACAACCTGAGTGATGGGTGGGGAGGGCCTGGAAGTCAGACTGGAGCTGAGAGAAAAAGAAATTAGGGGAAACAAACAAATGGAGAACCAAGACGAACTGATTCTCACATCAAGAATGTGAATGGAGCAATAGCTGACTGATACCGAGAGATCAGCAGAGAGTTCTTACCTCATTGGTGCTTCCAACGTGGCCAGGATGAGATGCACTTGAAGGAGAGAGTTTATTAAGAGTAGCAGGAGGAAGGAGAATTAGGTAGGGCTGGAAGGCGTCAAGCTCTCTACTATGACAATGTCCACAGTCCCAAAGAAGGTCCATGGGGTGGAGAACACTCTTCTAATGTTGCCTTATTTATTTGTTTGTTTGTTTGTTTGTTTGTTTGTTTGTTTTTGGTTTTTCAAGACAGGATTTCTCAGTGTAGCCTTGGCTGTCCTAAAACTCGCTCTGTAGACCAGACTATCCTCAAACTCAGAGGTCCGCCTGCCTCTGCCTTTTTGAGGGGTTGGGTGGAGAGGAAGAAATAGAAAGCTCGATATGTAGTATGTGGTGTGAAGAGAGGGGTGTGAGAGAAGAAAAGGGAGAGTCTGCTTTGCCGTGTGAATTTTCTTCTGGCATCACTTAGCCTCAAGGAGTTACATACGGAGCTCTCCGTTGAAGCCTCATGGCTCAGCAGCATGGTCAGTCCTGGGAGAGGACTTGGCAGCTGTTTGCTACCTCATCATGCACACCTGACCACCCGAGTTTGATCCCTGAAACTCACATAAAGAAAGGAAGATGGAGGAAGAGAACCAGCTACACAAACTGTCCTTGTCCTCCACGCATGACCCTTGGAACACACACCCACACACTTAACAAACATAAATAATAAAGAAAATAAAAGTAACAATTAAAAAAAACAACTCTGCATGGTTGCATGGTCCTGTAGGCTTCCCAGCAACTGCGTTGGAGGACTGACCTGTTGTCCTACTATATAGGCCGGGCTTGGCCGTCTCACTTGGCCTCTGTAGCCAGCTATGGGTAGCTGGCCAACTGTTGGACAGGGTGCCATGGCTTCTCTCTAGTGTCCTCTCATGCTGGCTCTAATGGGACAGCTGTATTCCAAAAGCAACAAGAGGTACATGCTCTGATCCCTACTGTGCCTCTCTCCCAAGCCAGACACAACCATGGCCTGAGTCCTCCTGGGAACCACTACAAGGTAAAGTATGAAGCAATGAACCATTGCTGTGGTCCACCCTCCTAGGGTGCTGGCATAAAACCACATCTAGCCAACAAAAGGTGGCACACTCAGTTCCCTCTTGCATTGTGTTGTTAGGAATTGGGGTGACTTTGCTTTCTTTCCTATTACTGGGAGTTGACCTGAAGGGCCTTGTGATGATGGGCAAGCATTCTGAGATATAGCCCAGCTCTCTTTTTATTTTGAGACAAGTTCTCACTAAGTTTCCCAGGCTGGACTTGAACTTATTTCGTCATTCAGGCTGGCCTGGAACCTGCAGTCCTCCTGCCTCAGCCTCCCAAGTAGTTGAGATTACAGGCTGTGCCACCAGGTTCAACTGCATGAACTTTTTTGATGAAAACCTTTGAAAGTATCTGAGAACAGCAAACCTCTTAGAATGAAAGGCTGGTGGCTTCTGATCTTTGGTTGCCTAAATGACCACCACAGCATTAGCACTTCCAATTAGAGGGTGGCATCCTGTAGAGTGGGCTTGTGCTCATAAGCGAGTGTCCTGGCAGCTGAGTTGTCTCCGCTTGGCTCAAGTAGCAGCCATTAAGAACAGCGTTTGCTTTGTTTCCCATTCTTTTTTCATTTTAAAGTTCATTAAAACTTCATTATAAAGAACTTGAAAAAAAATTCACACAGCAAAACTAACCAAACCCAAAGTCTGTACATCTCAATAAACTGTTACCAAGTTAGAAGAGCCGTTCTGGAGTGTGGAGCCTCACATTGTATTTCACAGTTTCTCTGTCAAATATATTTGTATGCACTTATCCAAAAATGAAAAAAATGAGACAGAGTTCAAACTAGAGAAACAGCTTTATATTCTCTTTCATGATTCACGTGATAAGAAATGACCCATTCTATTTCAAATTGTTGTTTTCTCCCAACATTTTGTCATTAATAGTCTCAGACCTGAAGCCCGGTTGAAAGAGCTGTAGTGAACACCCATGCACACACCACTCAGACTCAGCCATAATGTTTTACTGTAGTTGGTTTATCGTATCTGTCTGTTTGTGCATCCCTCTACCTGTCAGTCCGTCTTTCTGTTTATGTTGGAGGGAGAGTGGTCTGGGGCTTGCATATTTACTGGAAGGGCCAGATAAATAGGAAAAAAGAGAAGCTTTGTTTACACATAAAATAATTGTCAGTGATGATAGATGGTTTTTTGTCAACTTGACACAAACCTAGACATGCCTGGGAAGAGCGAGCCTTTTTAAAAAATGTATCACATCCCAACCATTTATTTGTCTGTTTGGCCTGTGTGAGTGTGCACATGCCGTAGAGTATATGTGGAGGGCAGAGGGTGACTTGTGGGAACTGGTTCTATCTAACTGTGGGTCCCAGGCACTGAAACTCAGGTCCTCAGGGTTGGCATCTAGAACCTAGTGAGCCATTTCTCCTGCCCAGGAAGACAGAGTCTTAGTCGAGAAAATACCTCTGTAAGATTGGCCTGTAGGCAAGTCTGTGGGGTATTACTGTATTAATTAATGATTGATGTGGGAGAAGCCAGCTCACTGTGGGCGGTGTCTCCTGGGCAAGTGGTCCTGGGCTAAATAAGAAAGCAGACTGAGCCAGGCTGTGGTGGTACACACACCCGGGAGGCAGAGGGAAGCGGATCTCTGTGAGTTCAAGACCAGCCTGGTCTACAAAGCGAGTTCCAGGACAGGCTCCAAAGCTACACAGAGAAACCCTGTCTTGAAAAAAACTGAAAACAAAGAAGAAGAAAGCAGGCTGAGCAAGCCATGAGGAGCGAGTGAGTAAGCACTATTCCTTTGTGGACCCTACTTCAGTTCCTGCCTTCAGGTCCCTGTCCTTGCCTGAGTTCCTTCCTAGACTTCCCTCTGTGGTGGAGTGTTGAAGATGACATCAGCCCTCTTCTCCCCAAGTTGAATTTGGTCAGTGTTTAAAATAGGAACCTAATTCAGGTGCATTACCTGCAGGAGCTGTCTGAAAGGTCATACCCTTTTTTGTTTGTTTATGCATTGCTGTCTTGCCTGCCTGTATGTCTGTAAGAAGGTGTTAGATCTCCTGCCGTGTGGGTGCAGGGAATTGAACCTGGGTTCTCTGGAAGAACAAGCAATGCTCTTAACCGCTGAGTCATCTCGCCAGCCCCCTGAAAGATCATATTCTAACCTTAACTGTAATGGTGTGGAGGAGGTCAGGGCTTCAGTTGGGAAGCCTGGAGGATTACCACAGCTTCCCAAGGGCGCCTCAAGGGCAACTGCGCAAGTCCAGAGGCTCTCCTAAGTTTAGGCAGTATTTATTTTGGTGACTACCAGTTGTTTAGATATGTAGGTTAAAGTAGTTTTCTCTTATTTAGTAAGCCACGATTCCCTTCACTTAGTGCTTTTCAAGCCCAGTTGTTAACTGATCGGTACATTTCTCCCTAAATGTCTTGGTATATAGACAGTATTATTTAAAGTCCAATGTTTTCATCCTTTCTTTTGGAGCAAAATCCATATAATGGGGTTCACACCTCCTAAGTGTAGTTTTTGCCGAGTCATTTGTAGAAGCTAAACCTCTATCAGGATACAGAAGACAGTCCTGTCACCCCACAGGGTCCTTCCCCTGTCCTGGTTGTAATGATACAGCGAGGCACTGGGAGGCCTTGGCAGGTTTTGGAGTCAAGGTGCCCCAAGGCGGGTGAGACATGCCATGCGGGTACGGAGAAAGGTGGAAAGTTATTCACGTGGCAGATGTCCATGTGGCAAGTTTATTTTGGGGTTTGGGGAGAGGGGAGAGAAATGGAGGGAAGGAGAAAAGAAAGAGAGCTAAAAAGAGAGAGGGAGAAAGAGGGGGGGTGCGTGCTACCTCTGGCTGGGGTAGGGGTGCTTTTTCCTCTTAAGGGGACTTTAAAGTAAGATGACGTCAGGATGCTGGGTGGGTCTCCAAGGGGCGAGTCAGAATACTAACACTAGTAAATGTTCATCTTGGTCTTTTTCATCCTTGCCTTTTGTTTGTTTTTGTTTTTAGACACCACACTTGTGACATTTTATAACTTTCATATTTATATTATACGGTAACATTGTGGGCCAAAAATATGAAAATGTGAAATATTGTATCCCAGGTTTAATATTCTATGTTCCTTGGTGCTTTTGAAAATCCAAGTAAAGTATTCCAAGAGTGTGTTCACATCTGCCTTACATTGGTCCATAACCAAGCTAAAGTTTTCTATATGCAAATAACTAGACAACTTCATGAGGAAGTTATTTTGTGTTCATGATTTAGTAATTATTTTATACTAAATACCTGTTTATACAGTATCACAAATCACAAATAGAAGCAATGTGGGTTTTGTTTATGTAAGTAAGAATGTACACAGAGCTCGAAAGACAGCTTAGCAGTTAAGAGCTCTGGTCGCTCTTCTAGAGACTTGGGTTGGATTCCCAGCATCCACATGGTGGCTGTTTGCAGCCCTCTCCTGGGTTCTGAGGGCATGCATACATGTAGTGCACAGGCATACATGCAGGCAAACACCCATACATATAAGAACGAATACGTAGAAAAAGTATGTTCATAGTTTGATGTTTATCTTTAAGCTTTACTTTTGTAGTCCTTTAGTTTCTAATTTGCATTTCCTACAAAGGCTGATCTTCCAGCTTATACCCTGAACCTCTTCTGCCCACGTTCCACGGGTGAGCTCTGAAGACTGCCCTGGTAGTGTGAGCCTACAGACCCACTGCTGGTCATTGTGAGGACACACCAGGTATTGGTAAAGAGAGCCACATCTTTCATGTTCAGACTCCACTGCTGAACTGAAAGAGAAAGTGTAACCCCCCCTGTTGACTCTCCATGGCATTAGCATTAAGGTTGATAAAGCAGTTATCCTTAGTCCCTTCTTTAGAGAACACTGAAACTTTATTACTCTGATTTTAGACAAGCTGATCGCCCCAGATTTCTTTTCCTTTTAAATATATTTTAGTATAGTGTAATGATTGTCTCCAATCAAGATGCGACATTTATGGTTTTGTGTTGGTTTTTGTAAAGTGGTTATCTACCATATACAAATGTCCAGAGTTGAGTCCTGCATTGAGGCCAGTTGGGTGTTGCTAAGAGTAGCATCCCTTAAAGTTTCAAGATAAACAAATGGATAGAATTGATTATGCCTAAACTGAGGATGTAGCTCACTTGGTAGAATACTTGCCCAGTACGTACAGTGCTCTAGTTTTGATACCCAGCATCACATAAACCAGGCGTGGTGGGGCACACCTGTAATCTGAGTGGTGTAATCCCAAGTAGAGGTAGGTCTCCTCTGGCAACCTAATGAGTTTGAAGATAGCCTAGGCCAGCTAAGATAACAGTAGTGTTGTTGAAAGCCATCTTATGGTCAGATGGACATCTGATGATCTTATCCCAATCTGTGATCCCCATCGCATGGCCTCTTTGGATCCCAGTTTGCTTTTCTGCGGACTCTATTTTAGATGTCCTCAAGCCATAAAACTTGGGAAATTTTTATACTGCTCTTTAAACTGTAACTAAGCTATAAGAGTGGGGGTGGGATGGGAAGCACATGAAGCCACTCATAGATAGAAATTTAAGAAGCTCTGGGTAGAAATACGTGTTTGTTAAATTTTTTTGAAGTTAGGGGGAGAAATGGTGAGTTATGGTGGCGTACACTTTGAATCCCAGCACTCTGGAATCAGAGGCAGGTGATCTCTGAGTTCAAGGACAACTAGGGCTACATAGAGAGATCCTGTCTCAGAAAAACAAAATTAAAAAAAAAAAAAAGATGAGGGGAAATGTTCTAGGCAAAGAAAAGAAGCTAACACATCTTTACCTGTTGTCCCCAACACATGTCACTTTAGGACCCATAAAGTGTTCCGTGGAGCCAGTGTTAGTGTGGTGGGAGGGACTTGAACAGAGCCGGTCTCCATCATAGTCTCCTGCTAGGAAGCCGCCTTCTACAGGACTGGTGTTTGTGTCTTTGACAGTTTTTCACTGGTAACTGTCATTTTTTAAAGATGTTATAAAATGTAAGTGGTTTCAGTTTAGTACTGGTTTACATTTCAGAGAAAAGGGAAGGATATTGTTTATAGAAATAGAAAATATAGCTCGAAAATAACTGGAAACTAGAAAACTGTGGACATCTAGCACAGGTTATTACCTTTAGACTAAAGTTTGAAAGTGCAGAAAACTTGTTTGCCTGTGTTGTGTGTTCAATAAATGTTGGTTGAGCACATAAACTAAAAATATAATGTTAATTTTGAAATTATGGGAAACCATTTATTAATATATTATACCCACATTTAATATAGAAAAGAGGGCACTGTAGCCAGGGTTTTAAGGTTAAAGGTCCTGACTCCTAGAGTCCCAACTGATTGGGTTGGCTTACCCATCTGAAAGTGCCCATCAGAGAGATGAATACGGTGAAGCACAGAGGGACGAGATGGAGTCAGCAAGGTACAGTGTGAAGAGGAAAGGGGTCCATTGATGTCCCTCCCCAGTCCATTTCCAGACCTGAGATTTCAGTTTGAATAGAGGAAGAACTGAGCCTGCTCAGAGGCAAGCAGTGAAGCAGGTGTGCTCAGTGTGGTCCGCTTGACGACCATCTTAGTTCTGGGTCTGCGAGGTGGTTTGAGGAAGCCCTAATGCTTCCTAATGAAGGGAGCAGTTTGGTTCCCTTGGAGAACTCCGGCTTGGGGGTGAGCTCATGTAGTAATAAGTCTGCAAAGCTCTGACAGGCCTGGAAACCAAGGTGAATGTAGGTTTTTCTGGGGACCTGAGACAGAAATTTGTAAAAGCTGACAGGGAGACACCTCAGTTGCTTCTCTCTTGGCACCTTCAGCCTTAAAGGGGGTGAGATGATACAGGAATCACCAACTTTTAGACAGCCCCGCCTTGGGTGGTTACCTGGCCCGGTCAAGCAGGTGACTGATAAAAAAAAAAAGTAAAGGAGACAGACAAAGATGCCAGGCTTCTGTCCTGCTTTTTGTCACCTTGCAGGGCCAAGTGAGGAGCCTGTGCTCCTCAGAAAGAGCTGTGTCCAGGAGATGGTCATTGTAGGAGGTCTGTGGTGACCTCCAAATTGAGGTTATTTAAGGCAAGGATATCAGGCCAGGGATGCTTTTGATGCGACACAATCCAGAGAATAAAAACAAGGAAAGAGCTTCCTTATTGGCAGAATTGGGGTCCAGTGGGATTCAAAGAAGGACCCCAGAGTAGCTGTGTGTTAGTAATCTGCTTTTATTTTTATTTTTTATACATCCCTTTGAGGAGCTAACGAAGGCTCAAGAGCTCTCTAGAAAATGTGAAAACAGGTTAAAAACTCCTGGTAGATACTGTCCAGTGCACTTCAACAGACGTGGCACCTTGACCACGCATCTTTTTTGGCTTTAGATTAACTTTATACTCTGACTCACACTCTCTGTGCAGGAAAGGGGTGCATGGTACCAGATGACCTCCCTTCCCTAACTGTGGGCTGCTGGGGACCACAGTGACACACGGCATCACTTTAAGGCTGAAGCTGCCTTGCCCACCAGTTTCTTGGTGGAAATGAAGCCCGTCTCTTTGCTGCCTCCTGTCTGGGGTCTTGGTCTAGTGCTCGCCCACTCTTCCTGGGTCTCCTTATCTCTGCAGAAGTCTGCAAGACTTCCTGTTTGGTTCTTCCCCTTTACTTTTCCCCAGTAGTTTTACATTCTACTTTTCTTTTATGTGTATGGGTACACCTGTATGTGTGCCTATGGACCACTTGTGTGCCTAGTGCCCATGGAGACCTGAAGAGGGCATCACATCCCCTGGAACTGGAGTGACAACAGTTGTGAGCCACCTTGTGGGTCTGTCCTGGAAGAGCAGCCAGTGGTCTTCCCCATGAGCCATCTCTCCAGCCTTCCTTCTGCTTTCATTTAGGATGTTTTTATTTCTCCAGCTTCTGTCTATTGCGATGTGTCATTTCCCATTGTGTTTCATTTTGTTGTTTTTCCCAAAATTGTGTTCTAATTTCTCTGTGATCTCCCATGTTAACATAAATCTTTTTGTTGTTACTTCCTGTTGAGATCTTCATTGTCATCCTAATCATCACGATTCACACCACTTCCAGGCACAGTTCTGAATGCTTACATGTTAATTCAGTTGCTCGAAATCACTTTTTCTCATTTTAATCTCTACACTAAGTCTCAGAGGAGCAAGTACCTTCTCTAGAACACTGGAGGTAGGAATAGTGTTTCTGGTCTTTCTCTTACTATTTAACAACAGGTAAATCCATTTATAAAGGGGAAAGGCTTATCTGGGCTCGTGGTATCAGCCCCTGCTTGGTTGGCTCCATTGTCTGGGGCCTGTTGACAGTGCAGAGCATTACGGAAGGGAACATGCATTGCACCAGAGCTGTAAGGAGACGAGCAGGTCCTGGATTCCAACATCCCTTTCAAGGATGTGGCCTCAGTGACTTAATTTCCTTTCCACTAAGGCTCATCCATAAGGGCCAGTAGTGCTGTGACTCAGAAACCAAGCCTTCAACACGTGGGCCTTCAAGGGACACTCAATCCAAACTGGTAAAGGGAAGATTGAAATCTAGGCAGGTCATATTTATTCCATAGTTCACAGTCTTAACCACTTCATCAATACTATAAATTTGTAAAGCAACTTAGTGTAGGGATTCAAGCTACCTCGTCTTTAATCAGTCAACATCTGAGTGGGCATTACAGGTAGTGTTGCCCATTCCTAACAACGTGCTTTAGTTACTGCTGGTTTTCCTTCAAGAACTTTATATGTATGAGCTATTGTTCCCATATTATGATGGAGAATCAAGGAGTCATAATCTGAAACTTACCAAAGGTCTGGAGGAAAATACAGATAGATTTAATGGTACAAATTACATAAAATGAGAATTTAAAGGATGTAATATTCTTAAATGCTTTCTAAAGAGGGCAGAAACCTTATTGAAAGTTTGGTAGTTTGAGTACATAAGACTCAGAAACTCCTAGGAAGATGTAGAGGTGGTCAGTGTATTGGTCAGGGTTCTCTATAGGAACAGAATTGGGGTGTGTGTGTGTGTGTGTGTGTGTGTGTGTGTGTGTGTGTGTGTGTGTGTGTGTGTGTAGGATTTATTAGAGTGCCTTACAGGCTGATCTGGCTAGTCCAACAATGGCTGTCTCTTGATGGAGAGAGAATCCAGTAGTCATTCACTGCAGTAGGCCGGATGTCTCATCTGGTCTTCAGTATGTGCTGGAATCCTGAAGAAGTAGGTTCTAACACCAAGAAGGGACTCCTCAGCAGCAGGCTAGATGAACTTGCCAGCCAGAGTGAGGGCAGGCGGACCAAAGAGCAAAAGCTTCCTTCCATGTCCTTTTAGGTGGGCTGCCACGAGAAGGTGTGGCTAGATTTTGGGTGTGTCTGCTGACTGCAGATGATCCAGATTTAGCGTTGGTCTCCCACCTTAGATGATCTGGTCAAGAAAATCCCCCACTAGTGTGCTCAAGCTGCTTGGGTTTTAGTTGATTCCAGATGTATGTAGTTAAGTTGACAACCAAGATCAGCCTCACAGGCAGCAGTATGTGGTGTGACTGTAAGTCGGTAAGGAGTTTGTGTCTGGGATCATCAGATTTTGGAATTGGGAGGGAGCAAACCCATTGCCTCCGTTTTCAGAGTTGGGATCCGGAAGCTCAGCGATCTTTTCCTACTCCAGTCCCTGCAGCTGGTCACTAAGATCCCTTTGCTCAGCTCTCCTGCGGTAGAGACTGAGGTTGACCAGCTGCAGAGAGCTGGGGAGACAATGCAACCAGGAAGCCTGCTGGAAACTTGAGGTGTCGGCTGTTCCAGTAATACTGTTCAAATATAATTCAAAGGAGAGGAGTCAGCATTTGCTGGGAGAGTTAGTGGCAAGCCAAAGCATTTAGAGACTGCACTCTATCTAGTGCAGGTGAACCGACTTTAAAATTTTAGTTAGAGATGAAATGTCTTCTTATAATTCAAATCATTTATATATAATCTTGTATATGTAATATATAAAAGTATATTATAATTTTTTATATACTCATGTATTAAAAGAGTAAGCCATTGCTCATTTTGTGGAGACTATACGATTCTGAGCAGAGAGGTGAGAAATTGCGTGTGCCTAAGTACCCAGAGGGCCATCTGTACTTCAAGCTTAGTCCAGAATATGAGGTTCAGTATCATACTGTGTGAGGTTATGTGGGTTCAGACAAGACCAGCCGGTGAGGCCATGCAGTCAGAAGCCCCATGTGTGAGGTCACTACCTGTGGGAAAGCTCTCTCAAAGTGTGTGCCCGGGGCAACATTGGTCCCGACCTAGGAAGACCCTCAGTGCTTTGGAGGTGAGCACCAGCGACAAACGTCCAGAGCTGTCGGTTCCTTCAGACTGTGGTCTCCAAAGCAGTGTTTGGGGATTTCTCTGTCATGCTAGGGGATGTTTCCAGTGCAGTGGGTTTTGTTTTATTTCTTGTTTTCCATGAGCATTTAATACATTTCTCTTTGCTTTGGAAGCTCTTACCCTCAGGTGCAGGAAAAATATATTTTGGAATATTCCTTTGTTCTCTCACAAGTACTACCAGTGATATTTATTTGGATTTATTTAATACTTTTTTGTTTGTTTTTTTTTTTTTTGTTTGTTTTCTGTTAATACAGGGTTTCTCTGTGTAGCCCTGACTGTCCTGGAACAACTCAGAGACCCGCCTGCCTCTGCCTCCTGAGTGTGGGGATTGATTAAAGGCGTGAGCCACCACTCCTGGCTTAATACCCTTTTTAAAAAACAAAAATCATTTTTAAAATTTTAGTCAGGCATGGTGACTTAATTTTTTTTTTTTTTTTTTTGGTTTTTTGAACAGGATTTTTCTGTGTAGTTTTGGTGCCTGTCCTGGATCTCACTCTGTAGACCAGGCTGGCCTCAAACTCACAAGAGATCCACCTGCCTCTGCCTCCTGAATGCTGGAATTAAAGGTGTGTGACTTAATTTTTTAATCCCACCACTTTGGAGGCTGAGGCAGGAGGATCACTGTGATTTCGAAAGAGTAGTCCACATTGCATGTTCCAGGCCAGCTAGACTTGGCTACAGTAGGAGATAGACACACACCTGAGAATGGGCTTCTGTGTGCCTACTGGCTTCTGTGTGCCTACTGGCTTCTGTGTGCCTACTGAAATGGTAAGACAGATGAAAGACAGGTACAAAAATAAATTCTCCCTTGCAAGCCAGAACTCATTGTTCAGTATCTATTTTTGATACATACAAGAAAGAATATGATTTTCAAGACAGTTCAGTGATGGTGGTGTTGATAGCGAGGTTAACTCTAAGAATAAAGAGTTGATAATCTAAAAACACAAAAAAGCAGTAATAATACATTTTCCTTTCTGTTATTACTGTTGCCTGTAAGTTTTCTCCTGTCTTCTTTCTCGTTTTTTCTTTCCCTAATTCTTATTCTGCTCAGTTTTGTTTTATCAGTTGTAATTTTGGAACACATGTGCTTGGCTCTCTTTTTACAGTGGCTGATGTTGATATTTCTTTTAGGGGTGAATCGGGTGCCGGGAAGACCGAGAATACAAAGAAGGTCATTCAGTACCTTGCCCATGTTGCTTCTTCACACAAAGGAAGAAAGGACCATAATATTCCTGTAAGTCTCTGCTCTGTTCCCTTTGTCTGCATTTCATTCTTTTGTGATAACAGAGGCCAACCAGGAAAGCGCAGCTACTCCACACACTGCTCTGCCTAGAGCTCCCTGGCCACACACCCAGCAGCCCTGCTTTTCCAATCTGGAAAAGTACACAGAAATTAACTAGGCTTTCTCACAAGGCAAATGGGAATTTTGGCCATGGCTTAAGGCCCAATTTCTGGCAGAGATTGGTGAGAATGGTTATAAATTAATAAGCAGTGCCTATGAAGATTTCTTATTTACGCCAAATGAGTGTAAACGATTTTAGTGGTTCTTTGCAGATTACAGAGTAGCCTTTGGCTGCTGTCTATAGCAGCCCTAGGGGTTGGGGGATCTGTGGGAAGATGGATGGATGGTAGGAAAGGTAAAAACACAGAATATGGGTGTCAGTGGACCCCTCATGCTTTGAGGTGCCATGGTAGTTGGTGAGCTTTCGTGTGCCAGCCAAACCAGCTCCCGCCGCACGCTGGCTTGTTGCTCTGTGCTAATGTCTGCTTATCTGTTTGTAATGAGCAGCAGGAATCGCCTAAGCCAGTGAAACCCCAGGCAAGTGGTTTTCTTTCTGCTTCTCAGTCTTGAGTGCCTGCCCTGATTGCTGTCTCTCGAGCGAGCCTCCCCTGGAAACATGTAGCACTGTTGGTTCCAAGCGGAATCTGTTCTAAAACGAGATTTAATATTGCAAATGTATTGCGGGAGTCTTATTCTTTCACATGAAGCAGCATGCACTTGTGCTTTAGATTATGTTCTAGATAATCTGAATATTTTCCCTTTTATCATGACATTGAAATGCATGTTTATGAAGTCTTTTTTATGTTTTTTTTTAGTTTATGAAGATGATTTCTTTTGTATTAGGTGGAGCTATCTTACTATTTAGCAAGCACACGAAAACTTTGTTTTATGCTGTACATCACATTTAAAATTGGGGACACAACCTTTGGGGCAACTAAATTTCTAATACGTTTTGATGGCATTGTATAATTTATGCCTGTGTGTGTTTCAGCCCAAAGGCTTGCCTTGTTGTATTTAATATCCTCAATAAATGAGAATTTTCTTTGTGCTGGGCAAGTAGTGGAAGAGTTATCAGCTGCCTGCCTTTTAGCCTAGCATGCCCAACATTGGACAAACCGCAAACCAGAGCCAGACTTCCTGCTTCCCTGGAGAGGGAGGACAGAACTGAGCTGGAGTCCTTGAAGACGGGAACAATTAGGTTTCTGTCTCCCACAAGCATGATGGTGCCATTAATTTAAAGCAAGAAGCAGTGATGTTGAGTCATATAGTTGATCTATTAATACATATAGAAGAGATCATACCTACCTCCACACCCAGAGGAACTGTCATAGATGCTGAGACTCTCAAGTATCTTTCTTAACATTTAAGGTGAAAAATTGTCCATCAATGGAACTCTGTTTATCTATGAGGGCCTGGGGTGGTCTTTTGTGACTTACTGTAATCCAGGTCAGCAGTATAGCTTGGAAGGGTTAATGAATGAGTTCTCATGCTATGGGATATGTAAAGGCTTCTTTGGTATTTGAAGGAAGACAACACGGATAAGAAACCAGCTTTTCTCTATGCATTCAAGATGCACACTCAATAACCCTTTAGTCTGTACCCAGAACACTAACAAGACAGTGTTAAATAAGCAAGATAACTTCAGATTTCCCAGGTTCTCTGAAACACAGGAGCCATCGTCATTTACATTTTGTTTCGATGTCATTGTAAAGTACAGTGCATCCCAGTTGTACGTGAGTAGCATGCCACACTTGGATGTCTCAGGGGTTCCAGTCCATCCCCGGAAGCAAATTCTCCCCAGGGAGAAGGCTGCTGCTTTGGGCTGCGCTGTCCCTGCTGAGTTGCATGTCTCTGCATGTGTCGGCTGTGTGCACAAGCGGCAGGGCTGCCTTTCCACGTTTGTTGCTGCCTTGCTCAAGTCTATAGTAGCTATGCGATACGTTTAGAAATGTGCAAGTATTGGTTCTCAGCTGGTCTCCAACCCCGGAAAAATAGGAGCTCATGCAGTAGTCCCTTGATACCTGAGCAGGATTGGCTTCAGGGCCCGCTCCTTATCCTCCTCATGTGCCCAAATCCTCAGATGCTCAGGTACCATCTAGAAAATGGAGCCTGTGCGGTACACTAGAGTTCTTAAAATGCCCATTAAGACATACGTACTGTGTGAATAGTTGTTGTGGTGATAAGGGGGAGCCTGTGTGTCCGGAACAGGTGCTACCCCCAACACCGAATATTTCAGTTGCGTTCTTGGTTGAATTTGCAGGTGCAGAGCCTGCAGCGGGCTGACTGTTCCTTGCAAAGTCCCTGTTTGTTTTAGTTTCATTTTTTCTCCCCCCCGCTTTATTCCACTGGTTTCTGAATTTACATGGAGCTTTATTGGCCAAATATTGCAGTATAATTCATATTACACTGTTTCCCCATTCACACCACAGCTCCGTGCTTGTGTATATTCACGGTTACACAGGTCAGCATCATCACCAGTGTAGGACATTTTCATTTTGTCTCCCCACAAGAAACCCATCCGTCCACTAGCAGTCACCTTCCATTTCCTCCTGAACTGGCAACCACCAAGCCACTCTCTGTTTCCTATGTGCCTATTCTGGACTTTGTATATGAAGGAGGATTGTTCTCCGACTTCTTTCACTTAGCATAATGCTTTCAAGGGTTAGCCTCCAGTGTACATTAGAAGCAGAGCATTCTTCTTTATGGCCTACAATATTCGGTTGTATTAAATATGCCCCATTTTATTCATCCACTCGGTAGTTGGCAGATGTTTGGGTTGCTTCCAGTTTGGGCCATTTTGAACATTTAAGTACTTGTTTTGTGGGAACATTGTTTCGTTGATCTTGGGCGCTCACCTTGAATGGCATTGCTGGATCGTGTGCAAACAGGAGAGCAAACAGGAACGTTTGTCTCTGTGTCCTCTCCATACTTGGCAATGCGATGTCTGCCCTTTAGTATAACCACCCAAGTGCTACGGCACGTCGTTTATGTTTCCCTTGAAAATATGAGTAAATAAAAGAAACACTGGTTTTCAAAATTCAAGTTTCAAAAGGAAACTTGGAGCAAAGATTTATCTGTGAACTTTTAGATATGTTTTATAACATAATTGAAAGTTATATTTGGCGTTACGCCCTCAGTACCACCTACCCACCAGGCAGCTGCAAGCACAGTACCACTGAGGATTTTCTCCTAGCAGGTCGCTCAGAGGTTTTACGTGTCCATTGCTGCTCTGAGCCTCAGTATGGGGCATTTCAGAGTAGATCCGGGAATTTTTAAAACTTACCATCTGCTGAGGATGATGCCTTCGAGCCAATGCACCTGCCTCTCGGCATCTTCAGATGCCTCCGCCTCCTCAGTGCCCTAACCGCAAAGGTGACGCCACAGAGAGGGAGACTAGGGCCTGCTGTTTGCAACGGGAATTTGATTTTCCGTTTGTGGTGACGCCTCCTACCCTCACCCTCCTCGTGCTCTGGAGCACTTGTGCTGGGTCCTGCACAGGGCAGCGGGTCCTTGCCCCACGACAGCTGGCTGGCCGGCCGGGAGTTTTGAAAGAATACATTCAAGCATTTCAAACTCATCTTCTACCAACAGTGTGTTGTATACTATAGAATAAACACAAGAATATAGTTTTCGCCATGATTGATAAACCTTAAAACAATATATAACTAAATACTTAGCATTTTGTAAACATTGAGAACAGTTATTGATATCATGTAGAAGAGAAGCAAAGGTGAGTGTTTACCTAGTTCTAGTGGGGATATAGATAGTCATTGTTCCCTGCTAGTTTTTAGAGATAGGAGTACCATAAAAGACTGTGGTAGTGGTTTTATATTAGCTTTGTGTAAAATCTATACTTGATCTCACCGATGTCTCAGATGTGGTAGGAGAAAAACAACCCCATGACACATTAGTAAATCCAACAGGAGTGGCACAGAATTCTCGTCTGCATGTTGACTTTGGGGACCTCAGCCCAGATCATAGGGTTGCCTTTGGCTCACCCACCACCCCCTTTCCAGGCACTACTGAATGTTTCAGGACTTACTGTACATCCGCTCAAACGTTTGCCCATGTCTTTTTGACCTGATACTGACATAAGGGAAGGGAATTAGTGAGAGAATGTGACCCAGAGAGTCCCTGGTGCCATGCCTAGGGTCACAGAACCAGGAATGCTGTGCTGGTTTCTCTTCCACGTCCGGAAGGCACCTTAGATGGATTATCAGTCTTTTCATTATGACTTGGCAGGATGGTACACGATTTTAAAGAATTGGTATGTCAGACCTCCGTCTCACGGTAGGCACTTCACTTACCAGAGCATCAGTTTCCCTGACAATTACTGTATTCTAATCCCACAAACTGAATTGAATAGCAAGGGAGAGAGGGGGCCTTTGAAGGTTCAAATAACTGGTACAAAATCAGTGGGCTACAAGCATTATGAGACCTCAGTCACCATCAGGCTGATGGAAGTGATGGCTCACGGAATGGAACAGACAATCTCCCCACCCCCCTGCAGCATTAGGGGTTGAATCCATGGTCTGGCACATGCCAGGCAAGCATTCTGCCTCGGAGCTACATCCTCAGCCCATACCAGACCTTAGTAATAATAGCTCTCAGTAATCAAAATTCGCTCAAGATTCCAACCATTTTTAAGAAAATTTAGTGGCTGGGTGGTAACATCCCAGCAATCAGGAGGCTGAGGCAGGTGAATCCCTGTGAGTTGGTGGCCAGCCTATTCTAAATAGTAAGTTCAAGGACAGCCAGGGCTACATAATGAGACCCTGTCTCAAGAGAAAAAAAGAAAGAAAGAAAATTTGTTAGCGTATAATATAAAGAGGTTCACATAAAAACAATCTAAGTATTTGTCAGACAACAAACTGTAAGATTCACTGTACAGAGAGGTTACCTAATGCCCAGAAAGGGAAGTGATACTAGGCATTGACCAGAAGAGAGGAGCAGTTCTTGACTGCATTCAGCTGAACACAGCGGTAGACTGTGGTTAGGGCCTGCGAGATCTGGGCAGTCCAGACTGACAGCAGAAGCATGTCCGAATGTCTGTGGGTGCCTTGGGAACACTGCCCTGCCCTTCAAACTGCATCGCATCGCAGAGTCCCCAGGTGTCAGGGGGATGCTGAAACTGAGGTTGGGTTGGCCTTGCTGGTGCTCCAGGTCCATGAGTCATGAAGCACTAGCACAGCACGATTTGGTCCTGTTTTGAGATTTGACAGTGGGCATGCATCATGCATCACGTGATGACCACTGGTTTAAAATCCTCCGTGAGGGTCTTTGTTTCATCTTTTTTGCTTAGAGAATCACATTTGCTAGAGGCTTCTGTTTGTTTATTTTCTTTAAGTCTAGAATATTGTGGGCAGTTTAAAGTATAGGGATAAGATTTGTGTTTGGGGGGGGAAAAACAGATTGAGTTAGGTCATAAAAGATAATCTGAAATTACATTCCAGAAACACAACATCACTTCCTGGTGTTTTCCTCGGCCAGGCTTGACATCATGCTTTCTCCTGCGGCTTCCGTGGGTTCCTTTGTGCAGTCTGTTTTGTCGCCTCCATTGCACGTAAACATTGGCTGAAGTGTGTGCTTCACCGAGTGGTCTACTTCTTAGTGAAGGGAGGGCACTGCTGCCATCTTTGCCCGCTTCTGATACAGAGGTGGGTGGGTCCCATCTACACCGTGACGATGGCGTGAAAGCACTCGGGAAATGCATAGCAATGTGGTGGAGATTATTCAGTCAGCCCCTTAAATCCTTCACACAGAGCAAAATAAAAATTAACAGCATTGCTAATGTGTACTTAAGCAGAGTGTTACACTCGATTTCATTTCATGGAAACCAATTGCTAAGTTTTATTTTCTGCCTAGTTTAAATTGTTATCTCACCAACAAGACATTTTCTTCTCCTGTGACCCCCCCCTTTAGATGCTGGGTTTTTTTCTTTCAGCAGAACCCATTATCAAAACCAGGAACAAGGAGCCAGCAGAGGTCACTGATGGTTAACAGGATGAAAGAGCCAGGAAGAGGATGGTTTTGGAATATTTTTTTTCACCCCAAGGACTGAAGTACAGACACAGATTAACATACATCTGTTTTTATTTATGTGTGTGTATGTCTATGTATATGTGTGATGTCTTTTAGGGGGAACTTGAACGGCAGCTTTTACAAGCAAATCCAATTCTGGAATCATTTGGAAATGCGAAGACTGTGAAAAATGATAACTCATCTCGCTTTGTAAGTTGAAAAGCCCAAAAAACTTGGACTTCTTCAGATTTCTCATGAAATGTCTACTATGACTTGAGCAAATGAATTGATTTTTCTCTTTAGATTTTAAGAAAGGCTAAGTAATAGATGTAGTCATACCTCTAGCAGCCACATAGGAAAGTAATTGTAGTTGTGTTTCAGTTCGTAGGTTTTGACATGAACACATAATTAATTGAGTAAGAACTCTGTGTTTACTTCTTTACCTTTGCCGGTCATTCGGGTACGGGATCGGCATAGATAGTGGAGTGCTGGATAGTTTTATGTCATCCTCACATAGAGTCATCTGAGAGGACAGAGCCTCAATTGAGAAAATGCCTCCATAAGGCTGTGCCTGCCTTAAGGCAAGCCTGCGGGGCATTTTCTTAATTAGTGATTGATGGGGGAGGGCCCAGCGCCCAGCCCATTGTGGGTGGTGTCACCCCTGTGGTGGTGGTGGTGGACCTGGGTTCTATAAGAAAGCAGACTGAGCAAGCCATGAGGAGCAAGCCAGTAAGCAGCTCCCCTCCATGGCCTCTGCATCAGCTCCTGCCTCTAGGTTCCTGCCCTGCATGAGTTCCTGCTTTGGCTTCCCTCAGTGAACTGTGACTTCGGATATACAAGCTAAATAAACCCTTTCCTCCCTAAATTGCTTTTGGTCATGGTATTTCATCACAGTAATAGCACCCCTAAGACAAGTGGTGTATGTGTTGCGTACTTAGCACATCAGTGGGTATAATATGACGTTGGTTTTGGTGTGTGAGTTCTCCTTTTCATAACTTGCTATTTCTGTGGACCATGGACAGGATGGTTCTCACTAGGATCGCTTCTGTTTACCACTTCTTTTCTTTGTTTTTTGAGACAGGGTCTCTCTTGTAGCCCTGGCTGTCAAGGGACTCTCTATAGACCAGACTGGCCTCGAACTTACAGAGATCCTCCTGCTTCTGCCTCCAGAGCACTGGGATTAAAGGTGTGCACCATCACGCCTGGGTTATAGCTTTTTACTTAACTATTCAACTACTTTAATTCCTTGGAAGCTATTCTTTGCCTTAGCTTCACTAGGGGAGGATTTTTTTCTATTATCCAAGAAACTTTAGTGCTCAATTATTTCTACCTAAGTTGTTCAAATTTGACTATTCTTCCTTCTTCCTCCTGAAATATTGGAGAAAGTAAAAAACCCCAGGGTGACGGACACTCTAACTCTGACCACACCTTTATGGAATTCTGGAGAACATAGTGTCATTGTTACATGCTTTAAACATTGAATGTGTGAAGTTGTGGGTTGCAGGTACAATTTTCGGTGATGTGGTTTTCATGACTAGTGGAAGAGACCAGATTCGGTTGTCGCCGAGGCCTAGCCTAGTAAACAGGGTCTCTAGCTCTGTGTTTAGTAATAGGGATGTGTTTTTCTGAAGACTGAAGGTTGAAATCAAAACATCAGTAGGTTTGGTTTTCTGTAAGCCTTCTCTCCTTGTCTTACAGATAGATGACCATTTTCTCCCCGTATCTCCCTCTCCATCTCTGTCTCTCTCCTCTTCTGAGGAAACCTGTCTGTTTAGGGCCATTTCACCTAATTATCGTTTTAAGGACCGTCTCCTCCAAATACAGTCACATCCTGAAGTACTGATGTTAGAACTTTAACATGAGGTGGGGGACAGCACTGTTGGTCTGTCTCAGCCTCGAGAGCTACAGTGTGCCAGGCTTTCCACATTATTTAGGAACTAGAAATCTGTTTGCTTGGAATATTGTTTGTTCCTAGTAAGAAACATTTGAAGATTGGCTTAATCCTAAATCCATTTAATTCCTTTAGCATGGTTTGTCCAAAGTAGGGTAAGAATGCCTCTGTCTACATTTAGAAAAGGTCCAGGGAGACTTGCATTAGAGGCCCGTCCTTCCCTGGATCATCCACATTAGTCTGTGTCACACTTGAATCTTGAATTCTTCCCCTTGAAAAGCCCTATGTTTAGTGGGATGGGAGAAGTAGTGAGCTCCCAGTTTTGGTATGCGATTTTTTTTTTCTTCATGAGGATTTTCAAGTACAGCTTTGTGGAAAATCCTTCATTTTACCACATAAATCAAGCTACCCATCTTTGATTCTTCCCCCCTCTCCGCACCCCATTCCCTGTCCATCCCCAACCACACTCTAAATCCAAGAGAAACTGTACAATACACAGTAGTCTTATTTTTGCCTATAAAAGAGAAGTTGGTACTAAAACATTTATTGAAGGTTACATATCAGTCATATAAGTCCTTTTTGGTGTTCTGACACTTTGGGGGAGGGGAGATCTGTAAAAGGATGGAATGCCAGTGATGGGGCCATCTTACAGTCTACCCCAGATGCTTAGAGGGTCTCCACTGCTGACATACAGTGGGTTCTGAATTGACATTACTCCTTTCTAGTTGGTTTTGTTTCATTTGTTTTTTCGAGACAGGGTTTCTCTGTGTAGCCCTGGCTGTCCTGGATCTCACTCTGTAGACCAGGCTGGCCTCGAACTCAGAGATCCGCCTGCCTCTGCCTCCCAAGTGCTGAGATTAAAGGCGTGAGCCACCACTGCCCAGTTTTGTTCAGTTTTTCAATTCTTTAATGTGTAGGGGTATTTTTAGTTTGCCTGCTTGTAAGTATGTACCACGTGCCTATGTGCCTGGTGCCCATGGAGGCAAGAGGAGGAGGTCGGGTCCCCTGGGCCCAGAGTTACAGATGGTTGTGAGCTGCAATGTGGGTGCTGGGAATCAAACCTGGGTCCTCTTGAAGAGCAGCCAGTGCTCTGAACCGCTGAGCCATCTCCATCCAGCCTTGCCATTTCTCTTGCTGGTTCTTAATTGGCGGCTTCCCAAGAGACATTCAGCCATGGGGGGGGGGGGGGGGTATCGGTGTGCTGTTGGTATCTGTTGGGTAGAGGTCAGAGATGCTGATAAGCACCCGATGATACACAGGACATCATCTGGCTTTAAATGTCAGTTATGCAGAAGTTGAAAATTTCTCCTCTTGACTGTACATTCAAATTATAGATCAAACCAAACTAACACGCCTGGAGTTTATCTGTAAAGTATACCTGAGAATGTTGGTTGTTTTTGTCAGTTTGATACAAGTTAGTGTCACCTGGGGAGAGGGAGGAGGAATTGCTCCTCTTAGATTGGCCTGTGGGCATGTCTCTAGGCATTTTCTTGATTAATGATTGATTGATGTGGGATGACCCAGCCCACTGTGAGTGGTGTCTTCCCTTGGAAGGTGCACTTGGTC
>CABHPH010145790.1:12439-40703 GCA_902168325.1 Peromyscus nudipes | reverse complement strand
TAGATAGATAGATAGATAGATAGATAGATAGATAGATAGATAGATAGGTAGATAGATAGATAGATAGACAGACAAATAGATACAGATAAGCCCGGGGACCCAGATGAAGCAAAAATCAGAAAAGAGAAACTCTCACCCATGTAAATGCTTACCTATTTTCGAGCTGTTTGTTCTTGTTCTTGTTTTTGTTGCTGCTACCACAACCTGTGGACATCGAGATTGCTACCTCTTCAGCTTTGAATTTGACTTATACTAGCAGCACTCCAGGGGGGCTTCTGAGTGTTTATCCTCTACTGCTCTGTCATCATTGAATCCTCTTTTTCTGAGATGTCTAGCTTCATAGACTAAGCAGCTCCTAATTTTCTTGTCTTTCCAGTCTGTAGATGGTCATTATGGGACTATCCAGCCTCTGCATAGGTGAGCCAATCTAACAAAGTCCTTCATATATATATACACATGCTCTCTATGTATGGGTGTATGTATACACGTGTACATACGCACCTAGTCTGGGAAGTGTCGGACCTAGCTTCCTTATGCTGGTGATTTCTGAACTGAGCTTTAACTGAACACTATCAATTAAACTGTAGGAAGCAGGATATTGAAGGACAGGATATTCCAGGGAAAGCACACTACAGACAATGACCCTGCAGAGTGAGTGAGAAGACTCTGGGTTTGGAGTACATTGTTGTGAGGGTAAGAATTGCTGTTAGATGGGACTGAAATGGTAGACCTGAGGCCAGATCATCTGGATCCTTCTAAGACTGTGGAAATTTGTTAAGTGGTGGCTTTGAAAATTAGCAGGCTTATGAGACATGATGAAATTTACTGAGGGAAGTTCAGTAGCAACGATAAAGATTCCAGACTGACAAGAATAGATACTGTGAGACCAATTAGAAAACTAATGTTCTAAAGCAGGGAGAAATGAATTTTAAAAAAAAGACCCTGTTGGCAATTAAAGGGGAACTATTGTTGAGAAAAGGAATAGACTGACAGGACTCGGTGACTTGCTGACTCCAGGGGCCAAAAGAGATGAAATCATTAAGGATGACTCGCACTAACAGCAGGCTATAATATCCACTTCTCTTTGCAGATACCCTAAGGCTCTCTCCAAAAGTCTAGCCCCCGTTGTTTTGCAGATTTCAGAATCCAGCTCTGTTTCTCCATTAAACCATAATTTCTATTTTTTCTTGGTGCATACGTGAATAGGTTTGTGTGCATGTCTGTGTGTATGGGTGTGCACACATGTATGGTTATATGTGAAGGCCAGAGGTCAACTTTAGGTACCATTCTCAAGTGGCATTCATCTTGTGTTTTGAAACAGAGTCTTTCTCCCTGGGACCTGGAGCTCACCAATTGGACTAGGCTGACTGGTCAGGTTGTCCCAGGGATGTGCATGTCTCCATTTCCCCAGCACTGCAATTACAAGCAAAGCCAACGCTCCTGACTTTTTAGGTGGGTGTTGGGGACCACACTCAGTCCATCATACTTTCATGGCACTCACATTTGCTAGTGAGCTGTCATCTTATTTCTTTTTGGACCGTTGTTGATTTTGTAGTACAGGGGATTGAACCTAGTGTTGCACATGCCAGGCAAACACTCCACCAGAGAGCTATGTCCTCAGCCCTTTTCATAAATTAATATTTATTGTAATGTATTATATGTATTTTCGTAATATATAGGTTATATAGTTTATATAATGTATTATATAGTAATATGCATATTATATATATATGCAGGCAGATGTATTCTTCAGTCATTCTAGTTCTTCAGTTCTTTGAGTTTGTCTCTTCCAATCATTTTGTATACCATGTCTTCTTAACATTTATTCCCCTGGATATGCCTTTGACATTTTGCTCTCATTAATTGGAAGCCCTCTGTAATCTAGTGGCAAAACACATTTTCTAATGCCCAACTCGAGCAGTCCTTTGATTCTTCCAGGCCTGATATTGCACTAATTCTACCAAAATTGCACCATCTTTTATGCCATCCTATCCTCATTTGCAATCAGGAAGCGCAAATTATATTCAACAATTGTGTTCATTTTCTTTCCTATGTCCTCAATTCACTTAGGTCACTCTCAGTGTGTAGACTCTCTTAGCCAAGCCACCATTATTATAATTATAGTTAAATGCTGCCTCGGGGAGTTATATACAAAAAGGCAAAGGTCTGGGGTATGAGTCAGTGGTAGAGTGCTTGTCTAGTAAGTACAAGGCCACGAGTCTACTCCTGAACGCTGAAAAATATAGTATATGCTAAGAGAAGAACAGAGTTCTGAATATTTGTCACTGGTTCTGTCCCCATAATTTCATTAAGAGTTGCCTTTGCTAGCTAACTGCAATGAGGCACACTTTTAATTCCAGCACTTGGGGAAGCAGAGGCAGGGAGATCTCTATGAGTTTGAGGACAATCTGGTCTACATGGGATATTCCAGGACATCTAGGGCTGCCTAGAGAGACCCTGTCTCAAGAAACAAACACACAAAAAAAGAATTGTCTCTGGGAGGCTGAAGAGATGATTCAGTAGTTAGGAACTCTCGCTGTTGCAGAGGACCCAGGCCCATTCCTGTCACCTATGTGCAGCTAACATCTCTATAACTCTAGCTCTAGGGGGTCCATTGCCGCCTTCTGGCTCCCAAGGACACTATACGCATACAGAGCACAGATATATAAGCAGGCAAACATTCATTCACACAACATAAAAATAAATAAATCTTTTTAAAATGTCTTTGTCCCTAACTGAAGTCAGCTCACAAGCCTGTATACTAGACTCGACCTTCTGAATTTTGGGACTCTTTCCTACTGTCCAAGCAGTTCCTGGCTGAAGATATTAGCAGCTAGTAGACTAAGATCCTGGTACACTAAGGTCCTTGCATATATATCCTTGGAGTTTGAGTGCACCCCAGGCACAGCTTTTTGTTTTACAGTTATTACTAATGTATAATTGATATGTGGCATGAATAGAAACCAGCCAATATATTGACCTAGAAATCCCATATTCCAATTAAGATATGTGGCACTGTTCTGATTTCTATTACCATGAATTATTACTTTTTTAACCATGAATTATTTTTACCCAGTTTCAATTTCTGCTCCTTTGTGTCTTCCTTTTGCTTTCTACATCATGTCTGTGAGATGCATGACACAATTCTCCTTGTGGAATGCCTCCTTTCACTGCATGTATTTACTATACTGTAGGAGCATACCGTATTTCATAAGTCACCAATTTCCAAGTTCATGAGCATTTGTAAAAATCCTAATTATTAGTTTATATCTATGAAGATGGTATCATTCTGTGAAAGGATATTTTCATTTTTCTCGAATGATTAAAGAATAATGGAATTAATGGGCTGTAGAGACAATATAAGAAATAGGCGAAGAGTTTTTTCAAAATGGTTGAATTGTTGTATATTCTTTAATTAATGCAAGATATATCCAATTGTTCTGTATTTTTGCTAGTATCTTGGGGAATTAAAGTGCTTCATAATTTTCATTCTTTCTTGAATGTGTACAGGTTTCCCATTTTGGTTTTTACTTGCATTTCTAACACTGACTATCTTAATTTTTTACTATAAGTGTGATAAAACACTATGAAGAAGACAACTGATAGAAGGGTTTATTTGGTTTACAGTTCCAGAGGGAGAAGAGTCTGTCATGGCATGGAAATATGGGAACAAGGTCTAGGCATGGCAGCATGATCTGCTGAGAGGTCACATCTTGAACCATAAGTAGGAAGCAGCGAGAGTGAACTCAAAATGACAAGAGTCTTTAAACTCCCAAGCCTACCCCCAGTGATTTATTTCCTTTAGCAAGGCTGTGTCTCCTAAGTCTTCCCATACAGCGCCACTAACCAGAAACCAAGTATTCAAATGCCAGAACCTTTTGGGGACATTCTCATTCAAACCACCACACTGAGTGACGATACAGTGAGAAAGCAACTGACTGGAAACTGTTAGAACATGGGCCTGTATATTCAGGCCACGATCTGGCCTCAGATCTCACAGCCTGAAAGAATTAGGCCATAAGCCTCCCTCCAGCTCTGTGTAGGACAGAAAATCAAGAAGCAATCTGTGCTGTGAATCAGCAGCCCTGAAGTTGTAGTCCCTTGCTCTTCCAAGCTTTTTGTCGCATAGGCTATATTGAACCAGATCATGTGATATAAATTTTCCAGCCATCACCCCAAAAAGGTCATAAAAAGTCAAATGGTCCCTTGTTCTCAGGTCTGGTCCAGAGCCTCTGAAGAGAGATCTGCACAGAGAGGTTTACTGAAGGCTGCTCTTTGAAAAGGCTCCTCTGACTTCTCTGCTAACAGCAACCTCTCATAAAAGCTGGATAATCTCTGACATCATTGCCTTGTCCTGTCCTTAATAAATCTTCTCCCCAGGTTTTAAAAGGGAGCCTCTCCTTCCCTTTTAGGTTCTATCATGCTTAGTTCTCTATAGATGGTATTATTTCTCTCTACTGTTCTTCCTTACACCTCAAGGTCCAGTCATGGTCTCAATGTCTTTACTTCCAACAAACTGTTATCTTCTGAAGGCATCATATGTCACCTTTCTCTCCATAGCCACCTCTACTTCTCAACTTTGTTAGATTTAATACAAAACAGGAAAAGGGATTCAAAGCAGAAAGTGCATTTCCTGGTAACCTCTTCTTGTGCTTCACAGTGTCTGGAACTATGAGAAATAAATGTCTGTTGTTAGATCTGTACAGTCTGTGATGCTTCACTACAACTTCCTGGAAAAAAACAGGAAGGTTTGTTAGCCTGTCTATATTGGTGTGAACTTATATTAGAGAATAACTACGATATATTGTGCTGTGGATATCACTCTGTATCAATAAAGCGCTGATTGGCCGGTAGCCAGACAGGAAGTATAGGCGGGACTAACAGAGAGGAGAATTGAGGGAACAGGAAGGTAGAGGGGAGACTGGCTGGAGCCGCGGCCAGGAGAAGGAAGATGTAAGGTACCGGTAACCCACGAGCCACGTGGCAAAGTAGAGATTATTAGAAATGGGCTAAATATAAGAGTAAGAGCTAGACAATGATAGGCCTGAGCTAATGGCCAAGCAGTTTAAATAATGTAAGCGTCTGTGTGTTTATTTTATAAGTGGGCTCGGATACTGGCGGGACTTGGGAGCTGGAGACTGGCGGGTGGCGGAGATTTGTCCTGACTGTGGGCACGGCAGGAAAACTCTAGCTACAATATTGGGAAAGTTCTCAATGGCCAGTGGTGGCACTGCTAGATTCTTCTAGACTACAGATAATTGGTTGTATTCTCAAGGACAATGGTAGTACAGTAATTATTACTTAACACTGGGGTAACATATATGATGTAGAAATTTAGAACGACTAATTTGGTAAAAGCATTCTTGGGAGAGTGATTTGATACCAATTAATACATAATTTCAAAATCCTGAAGAACAAGGTTTTGGAATTGGACAGTATTACTGAGCACAGAAAGAAGGGGCAGATATTAAAAACATTCTGTGCCACAACTGAGGATGGGCCATTGAAGTCTATAACTTTCCAAAACCCTCCAGAAATAACTGGCACACAACCAAACATGGGAAGTTTGAGATTAACAGGGTGCTGACACCAGATGGTGATGTAGCAAAGACCAGAGATTGATGAGGAAAGGGAAGGAGATGGAAAACAAAAAAAGTGGGATGATAGTTACCGTAAGACAGGAAATTTGACCCAAAAGAAGATTCTCCTAATTATCTGCCTTCTATTTGAAAAGGTATCTTCATTCCAGGTGGTGCCTCACCCAAACACAAAGAGCTTCTCTGTGCTGGTCCATGAAAGATCATGAGGTGGATACATTGCTCCCAAGAGGATGTCATGGATCAGGCAACTGTAGATTGTCTATAAACAGCCAGAAAATTCAAGTGAGGACTGTTCAATATTGTTTTGTACAAAACATGTTTATAGTTTTATTACATTGCAATGTATTTTACATTTTATTTCATATATTTTGGGAACAATATTAATGAATAAAAATGTGTGATACAACACAAGCTGTATCCACTCCTGTTCCCTTTCTTCCTCCCTGATAATTCTGAGCTGTGAAAATCGCCCATGCATGTTTCTCAACAAGTGAACCAAACGGCTTTCCCATAGACCTTCCAATTTTACGCTTTATTCTGTGCAGCTTCTACTTCAAGATCCTTCATGGACCTGCACAGAGAAATGCTTCATATCTGCTGTGATGTCACATCTTCCTATAGAAGTAAAACAATCACTTACAGTGAATACGCACTTCAAAAATTATTTTAGCATGCATGCATACGTGTGTGTGTGTATGTGTGTGTGCGTGTGCGTGTGTGTGTGTGTGTGCAGGTGCCACTGTATGTTTGTGGAGATCATAAGAAAACTTTCAGGGGCCAGTTTTCTCTTTCTGCTGTGCCAATCCAGAGGGTTGAATTTAGGTAATAATCACCTTTACCCACAAGGCCATTTCACAGGCTTGAGGACCATATATTTTTTAAAAAGATAAAGAACATGTTTCTCTTGTTTTCAGGAGAGTCCTCCACTTTGGCAAGATGCAAACCTTGTCCTTATTCTGCTGGGCTCAGTTTTCTCAAACCAGACCTTAATGGACTTTCTAGTTCAATTCAGTGTCCTTCTGGCCAGCCTATGCCCTAATTCAAGAGTAGCTTGAACAGTGGAAGGATCTCAGGTCTCAATATACACTGTAGTCTAAGCTCAGCTTTGCCTCTAATAGAGCACATGACTGCCAACCTACTTCCTCATTAGTAAAGTAGATGAGTCATATATTGTTTCATAAAAAAAAATCATTTTGCTCATAACCTTAGTATCTTAGTTACTTTTCTGTTGGTCCAAAGAGAAACCAGAACTAAGCCAACTTATAAAAGAAAGGATTTAATTGGAGGCTCTCAGTGGGTTCGAATCTATGACCATCATGGTAGGGTAGATAGCAACAGGCAGGCATGGCTCTGAAGTAGTAGCTGAGAGTTTACATGTGATCACCAGCATGAAGTAGAGAGAAGGGGAGAGTAAGAATGGTGTGGACTTTCAAAATCTCAAAGCCCACCCCCAATGACGCACTTCCTCTAAGGAAGTCATGCCTCCTAATCCTTCCCCAAATAGTTCCACTAACTAGAGACCAAGCTTTCAAATATGAGCCCATGGGGGTCATTCTCATTCAAACCATCACACCTGGAATCTGATGAGTGTCTATCTTAGTGACTTTTCTGTTGCTGTGATAAATCACCATGAGCAAGGTAATTTGGAGAGGAAAGAGTTTATTTGGGCATACAGTTCTGGAAAGATAAAATTTATTATGGTGGAGTGGAGGCAAGCAGGAGCTGAGGTCTCATATTTTGAACTGAAGGTACAAAGCAGAGAGAGTGAACTCAAACTCTCAACGCCTGACTCTAGTCACATGCCTTTTCCATCAAGGCCACACCTACTAATCCTTCCCATAGCAGTTCTACTAACTAGGGGCCACATATTCAAATGCCTGAGACTGTAGGGGACATTTATCACTCACATCACCTAAAATGTCTTAGGGTTAGCTCATCCCTGCTCTACTGAAAGACTCTGAGTAGGCTCATAGACCACTCACACACTCGGGCAATTGATTCAGGTTCTTGTCTGAATTACGAGCTGGTGCCCTCAAACAATACATCTACACTTGACCTCTTCCACTTCCTCACACTACAGATCCTGAATTCCAGAGGCAAGCAAGCATTCTAAAGGAAAGGAGTAAAGGGTCTGTTTCTTTCTAGGATCTAGTCCCATGAGCCACACAACCTGATTTTGGCAGGATTTTACTCTTGCTGTAATTGTGAAAACTTATCCTGTTTCATAGCATGAGCAAGGGTTTATTAGTCCAGAAGAGTCAAGGCTCTAGCCCAGCATTTGACACCAAAGTACTATGGAACCTATTCTTACACAACCCCACTTTCAGGCCACAATTTCCATCTTTCCACAAGTAAAATACTCACATTCCTGCTGTGGGATGTTCTGTATGTTAAATGTGTTGCTCTGATTGGTTAATAAATAAAACACTGATTGGCCAGTAGCCAGGCAGGAAGTACAGGTGGGACAAGGAGAGAGGAGAATTCTGGGAACAGGAAGGCTGAGCCAGAGAGACGCTGCCAGCCACTGCCATGAAAAGCAGATGTTAAGATACAGGTAAGCCACAAGCCATGTGGCAACTTATGGATTAATAGAAATGGGTTAATTTAAGATATAAGAACAGATAACAAGAAGCCTGCCATGGCCATACAATTTATAAATAATATAAGTCTCCGTGTGTTTACTTGGTTGGGTCTGAGTGGCTGTGGAACTGGCGGGTGAGAGAGATTTGTCCTGACTGTGGGCCAGGCAGGACCAGAAAAACTCTAGCTACACATTCCTCTGCATAGACTGCTTCTCAAAGTCATCATACTTAGGCTTAAAGTCCAGCGCCTTAGTCTCCAAATCAGATAAAGTCCTTAGAGCATGGTCCCCCAAGGTTTCCACCCTGGATGCTAATCCCATTGATCTGATGATATGTAAATTGAACTCCACACATGGCTGACATGTAATGATGTGGTAAATGGAGGATCATGAAGTGTGCTCATTTGAAAACAAGACAACAGGTAAAACATAGCAGTCCCTGGTCCATAGTCATTATATAATATAGTTTAGTACATGTTCCCAGTTCCTTGGTTATGGCTCAGACCTACTACCAAAGAATTCTTCATGGCCGTCTACTCTATATTTGGACTCTATCAATCACTATACATCCTTTCTATGCCATAAGATGTAGGTTATCCTTGTAGTTGAATCATATTCATGGTCTTCTTTCTTCTTCCAGAGATACTGTCTCTATTCTTGTCAGTACCAGGTGATACAATTCCTTTAAACATTGGTGTATTCCTTATGAATCAATTTATAATCTATTCAATTAGACAAAAGCCACATGCATAAATCTCATTGAGATAAATCTTCAAAAAAAAAACCCCAAAAAACAAACAAACAAAAAAAAGGGCTCTCTTTAAGAACACTACTAAGATTCCCGGAAACCTTATTATTTCACAGAAGGAATCTGGGAGAAACACCACAAAACTGTCGCATGATGGTCTTTTGTCTGTTTAAAATGACCTATGGCACACTAGCTCAGAACTCAATGGAGCCTTAACAAAAGGTATTTCTCTTTCGTTCATGTTTTCTTGACAGCACCCTGGATTTGATCTCTGTTCAGAAGCCATGTCTTAATTTAGCATCATTTGCCATCTGGAGAGGCTGGGAATGAGATACAGTTTTCTTTTCCAACCCAGCAAGTCCTGGAGACTTTATATATAACATTTCTTTCTTTAGCTCATCTCTTTTCCTTGAATTTTACTACAGGCAGTTAGAAACAGACGGTAGGCAAACCACTTTCAAGCCTCTCTCTGCAATACTCCTTAGCTAGGAAAATAGGTATATTTCCTATTTTCACCTCACTGCAGGAGATATTGTTGCTAAACTTTGTGCCAGTGTGTATGAGAGTTCTTCCCCTCCTTCTTCCTGTGGCTTCCTCCTCACTCGTTTCCAGCAGCAGCAGGCTTCTCAAGGTCCATTAGATTTCCCCTTTCTCTCTGAATTTCTCTGGGCTTTTGTTAAACAATTTTCTCTGGGCTTTTGTAAAGATACTGTTCATCCTCACCTGCCTCAATCCTAGATCTATTACCACATAGATTAATCTGGTTTGGGCTTTACTTCACTCCTGGAAACAAAATGTGTTCCAGCTATCTACTGCTCCCGTAAAGCCACCTAAAACCAATGCCATAAAGAGTGACATTGATTTTCCTTCAAAATATGCAATTTCAGGAATATTCTGTGAGAATTGCTTCTATGTTCAACTCAGCCTTAACAGAGGAAACTCAAAAACTAAGACTACATTCACATTTATTATTTGCTTCATGATGTTTGAGATAGCAGCTGATAGATTTAAGTTTATAGGTAATTTATTGGCTGGGACTTAGAATCCTTAGAAGGCTTGCTTTCTTAGACATGTCTACTGTTTGATTCTAGATGTTGTGGGAGAACCTCGTGTGGGACTGTCATATAGATTATATAGATTATAATATTTCCTCATGTCCTGGGCTTCCTCACATTGTGGTAACTAGGTTTTAAGAGTAAGCCTGTGAGCCAGCAAGATGCAGTATCTCTCATGAGTTATCTCAGAGATCATTTGGGTCACTTTTGTTTTGTAATTTTCAGTTATACAAATTCCTGAATTCAAGTTAAGGAAAACGGATTCCACAGATTGGCAAGTGGCACAGTTCTAAAGGACCATGAGATCAAAATCATTGTTGCCATCATTTTGGGGAAAATACATTCCACCTACAAAGGTAAATGAAAATAACTTACACATCAAAATAGATACACAGTGCACATCTGCTCCCTTCCCAAGAAAAACTTACATTTCTTCTCCCAAAATATTTCTTTAACATGGAAGCTACAAGTAGTCTTTAAAGACCTTTGGATTGGATGCAAAAGCTAATGGGTAGATATGCACATGTAATTTATTTTGTGATGTTAAGAGGACTCATTTGATTCTTAAAATATCAGTAACCAGAGGAAAAATAATTATTGCTAGGATCTGTATCTTTGAGAACAAAAATTTTAAAAAAAAGTATCTTTGGAGAAAGTACCTAGTTTCTGTAATGCTAAAGATCAACTTCAAAGATGCTTGTATCAGATAATTTAGCAGGAGGATGAGGTGAATGATAGCAAAAATGTTAACACCTAATGGTTATTAGCCAATTAATACTGATTGTACATACACCAGCAAGCACATAGTCCCTGTACACTTTATCTTACCTTTAGATATCTCAGTGGAAATGGAAGCCAACTGGAAGTAGTTCAGAGTACATTAGTACATTAGATGCACCGAAAAGGCACATCATGATAGAACTGAATTCTGCTGGACACTGTCAAACCATCCCTAAAGCTGTCTTACTCAACTTTCCATAAACAAGCTGAGGTGTTATGAGGCTAGCCTCAAAGGACCTTGTGCCAGATTTTGTATGGCTAATGATTCAGAGGTGGGTAAGCCATGGGAAGCCTTCCTCCACTCTAAGGCTTCTACAGTAAGAAAGTCCAGGAAAGGAACAACCTAGATGCCCTTCAACCGAAGAATGGATAAATAAACTGTGGTACATATATACAATGGAATACTACTCAGCAGAGAAAAACAACGACATCATGAGGTTTGCAGGCAAATGGAGGGATCTAGAAAAAATCCTCCTGAGTGAGGTAACCCAGACTCAGAAAGACAAACATGGTATGTACCCACTCATAGGAGAATACTAGTTGTGGAACAAGGATGACTGGACAGCCACTCACAACACCAGGGAGGCTACCTGGAAAACAGGACCCCAAGAAAGACACAGGGATCGCCCAATGATGGAGAGATGGATGAGATCTACATGGGCAGACTGGACGTGAGTGGGGGTAATGAGGGGCGAGGGGCGAGGGAAAGAGAACTTGGGGGAGCGGGAGATCCCAATTGGATCAAGTACAGAGAGGAAACACAAGGAATGTTCATGATAAATGAAGACCACATGAGAATAAGAAGGAGCAAAGTGCCAGAGCGGCCCACAGAAATCCACAAAGATGCCCCCACAACAGACGGCTGGCAATAGTCGAGAAATAGCCTGATCTGATCTACCCTGGTGATAGGATGGCCAAACACCTTAATTGTCATACTAGAAACCCCATCCAGTGACTGAGGGAACTAGATGGAGATATCCACGGTCAGGCCCTGGGTGGAGCTCCGGGAGTCCAATTGGCGAGAAGGAGGAGGGTTTATGTGAGCTAGAGTTGTTGGGACCAGGGATGGATGGAATACAGGGACAAGTGGCCAAACAAATGGAAACACATGAACTGTGAACCAATGGCTGAGGGGCCCCCAACTAGATCAGGCCCTCTGAATGGGTGAGACAGTTGATTGGCTTGATCTGTTTGGGAGGCATCCAGGCAGTTGGACCGGGTCCTGTGCTCAGTGCATGAATTGGCTGTTTGAAACCTGGGGCTTAGTAGAGACCCTTGGCTCAGCCTGGGAGGAGGGGACTAGACCTGCCTGGGCTGAGTCCACCGGGTTGATCTCAATCCTTGGGGGAGTCTTTGTCCTGGAGGAGATGGAAATGGGGGGTGGGCCGGGGAGAGGGGGGCGGGGTGGCAGGAGGGGTAACGGGGTGATCTATGACTGATATGTAAAGTTGAATTATATTGTAAAATAAAATAAAATAAATTATAAAAAAAAAAAAAGAAAGTCCAGGAAAGGAAGACCATACCCCATTGGAAAGAAAAAGAAGAAGTAGGAGTAAGACAGAGGCGCACAGATGTCACATGGAGGGCATGCCAGGCACCTGCCACTCCAGCCCCCAGCCTTCTAGAGAGGAAAGGAGTAGCTGTCAGAAATAAGATAAAAGTGTCAAACGTATATATAATTGCCTACATTCTTTTAGAATAATAATCAATGGTTTTGTTCTGGAGGGCTATAAAACTGGAAATTTCATTAAGAATTAATGCTTAAAGAGTCAGGTAATGTAGGCAAGGCACAAAATATGACCTCCCAGTAATGCCTACAACAAAGTTAAACATGACAAGGATCATTTTGATGATGTTTACACTGCTTATATGAGGTCCGTTCTCAAAAATGGTCATTCATCATCTCCTACTACCCGTCTATTCCAGCACTTCAACATGAAGAAATGATCTTGAAACCCTTGTGATCTTTTTATTACACTTTAATTTCACCCCTATTTATTTTCTTTCTCAGTGATATAAATATACTTTAATGATTTGAATGTTCAAATTGTACTTTATGTACTTATCTATAGTATTTGATTTGATATAGGCTAAAAACAATCTAGTAGAAAGGAATTGGAAGGAATAGCATTTAGGTGAACAAAACAAATACAATGTGCTAAGAACTGTAAAAGTCAAAACAGGGACTTCTGCTTCTACCCTGGTAGATTATGGGGCACTATGATTGACCTCTTATCATAAACACCTAAAAAAAACTGAGCAAGAACATGTGATTTAAATATATATGTCACATGTGCAAAATATAGCAGTGAAAGACATGTAAATATATGTATGTGGTGTGTATGTGAGTGTGTGTGTGTGTGTGTGCAAGTGTGGTTTGAGTGTGTGTGAGAGAGCGTGTGTGTGTGTGTGTGTGTGTGTGTGTGTGTGTGTGTGTGTTTGTGTGTATAGATAGATACATGGATCTAAAACTTCTTTGCATATCAACAACAGGTGGCAGTACAGGGTTATAGTCCCAAGATAAAGACAGCATGAAGTATAGTCAGCTTGCTTTACTAGAGGTACGTCCTGGAAGACTAAAACAAGAGAGGGAGAAGCATGTTGACCTTGACTATCTTGCTGAATTGAAAGGAAAGACATTGAGAAGATGGAGATACCTCTTATTTAAAGAACCAGAGAATGGTTCACAGAAAACAGCTTCTGAAGTCTATATGACAGTCTCCTTTAGGCTTTTCCTAAATGCTACATGGCACAAACTTAGATTACCATTCATATGATCTACAAAGGACAATTATTGTGAAACTGTAGACATGAAAACTTTTGGAGTTCACACTGCACTGAGGAGGTGTAGTACCGGCAAGTAGAGCATCTTTTATGTTTATTAGAATTGGCCATCCTGTTGAAATCTCAGGAAGGCCACAGTGTTACAACTCGACTAAGCTGGTCTGGAGTCATGGTTACAACACACCTTTCCCAACAAGGCAGGAAAATTCAGGCTTGAAAGGAACAAACTATTCTCTGTGCCCCTTAAAATGCTTATAAATCAAAGGTCAACACTTCAGGAAGGACGTCAATGAAAGTTGCACACACAATTATGCAGATGTTACATTGTAAGCATCAAGCAAAAAAAATAACTAAATGCATAAAGAATAAAGTTATCCATGGGAAAAGAAATAATGATTGTGAAGAAGAGATGCAGAAAAAGGCCCAAACTGGATAACAACACTATGGATATGTTTAAGCATAAAAATAAATGGAAAAACAAGCAGACAGCATTAAAATACAAGAAACAAATGATACTTCTCTATATATTTTATTCCAGGATGTTCACATCTGAAATACGGTTTTATTGGAGGATATATTAGATTAGTTAACACACAAAGAAAGGTCAGCCATATGGTTCAATGGGTAAGGGCTTTTTGTAGCTAAGTCTGATGGCTTGAGTTCGGTCCCCAGACCCCATATGGTGGAGAGAACCAACTCCTTTAAGTTTTCCTCCATGTACACAGAGTATAGTATGGTGGCACATGTGCATGCTTTCATACCCAAACAAAACATAAATAAATGCTTTTTTGAAAGAAAACTCAAAATAAAGCAATAGTGAACTTGTCAATATAAACAAAAGAATTGAAACTGTGTGACACATGGTAAGGAAGCCCAGAAACAATGAATGGAGACTTGGGAGCCTCCAGAACAGTATCAAGTTGAGTGATTTACATGTATTTCAAATACCTCAAAGATGGAAGAGGGGACAGGATAATACATATGGGTAAAAAATGGAGTCCAGAAAAATTTCCAAAAGTCATTTAAACTTGTAAACACAAAGCAAAAAGTTTAATGTAACAAACATCAGTTAACAAACAAAAAAATCACTAAATTCATTACAATCTCATTGCTGAACAGCTGTTAAAGAAGAAAAACTAGTTAAGACCCTTTTGTGCTGTCACACACCTTGATTACAAGATTCAAAGCAGTCAAGCTTAAAGTGAGCTGGAAGTCTCCTCCCCCACTGTCGGGTTTTCATTGTGCCAGAAAGTAAAATGCACACTGCCCAGGAGAGGTAGGAGTGTGAACAAGACATCCATGACACATCAACAACCTTACTCAGTTGTGAATCATACAAACTATGAGACCAATCTAGCAGACAAGACAATTGTGCAACAGGACGTGACCATCAAAGAGGTGAAAACTCTTTATTGCATTAGAGATGTGCTCCACAGGAGGGAACCCATGCCTGGTACTGTAGTCATGGTTTGGATGTCACAGGCCTTAGAGGGGAGTTTAATCCTGCTGCTTAGTTAAATTTACATAGTGAAAAACTAAATATGTTTGTGTTTGCAGACAAATGTTACTCTCAGCCTTCATCAGAGAAGTCTCTCTTTCCAGGGAGTAGCAATCAATACTGGTGGTGATAACAAGTAGTGGTTGACTAGTCTTCTTTAAGGAGGACATATTTATATTATCCTACTCTAAGGCTTTGGAAACACCGTAGAAGAGGAAACAGAAAGAATGAAAGCCAGGAGTTAGGGAGAAGGACTTCCAAACACCAACTTCTGGGCAAGACACAATTGCAGTCATGAACTCATATCAGTTGCAGTTAAGAGCACTAGATCTGCATAAGAACAGGCCCATCGATGTTCAGTAAAACATGGATGGAAGAGGGGCATTGCAGGCCTACCTTTCACTGTTGATTCTGGAAGACAAGAAGAGACTATCTTCAGTTTCCTGTCAACTGGTAAGCCCACCAGACTGCAATGTGTACCTCCAAACAAATGGCCACATAGGTGGCCTTGGTTAAATTCAGTGCATCACAAAATAATTTTAAAAACATGAATGTGGGAAGGGATCAATAGGGAGAACAAAGATGTTGACAGGGATTAGAAAAGATACAGAGGAAGGAGTAATCCGAATACACTAAGTACATGTATGAAATTGTCAGAGAATAAAGTTAATGAATTTTTATTTAAAAGTTAAAATGGAAAAACGGATCCATAGCAACAAAGAGTTACAACTGACCTCAGAAACAATGAGAATTTGGAATTAATGAAACATCATGACAAAACAGTAAATAAGAAATGAAAAACTGGTATAGCAGCATGGAGGTGGCTAATTGGAGAAAGTGCTTGCTTGGATATCTAGAAGACACTTAAAAGCTAGGCAAACATAGCAGCCAGCTGTAATTTCAGCACTGAGAAGGCAGACACAAAGGATGTCAAGGGTGAGCTGGCTAGCTTGCCTAGCAGGAATTGGTGAGCTCTGGATTAAGAGAAAGAAACTACATCAGTAAATGAAGTGGAAAGCAATGGAAAAAGATGTCAAAGTCAACCCAGTCCCCTATTCATAGGCACACACACACACACACACACACACACACACACACACACACGAATACACACATATATGCACACATGTACACATACTACACATAGACACATTCCACCCTAGTAGTGATTCTATGCCCAGTGAAAGAATCCTTTAAAAATGAAGATATTTGCAAATTAAAGATACAGAGAGAATTCAATACTCCATAAATAATGGTAAAGCAAAAGTACAATTGAGGAATATCAAAACTCAGAACTATACCATGAAATGATTAATATCATGGTGGGGGAGGGGATATCTTTTTTAATTTTTAAGATTTAATTATATAAAACATAATTGTTTTAAAAACATCAATATATTATAAATATTTTATTTATTTTTAAATTTTTAATTATTTATTTTTATGGACATTGGTGTTTGACCTATATGTAGTCTGTGTGAGGGTGTTAGATGCCCTGGAAGTAGACTTATAGACAGTTGTGAGTTGTCATGTGGTGCTGAGAAACTGAACCCAGATCCTCTGGAAGAGCAACCAATGCTCTTAACCACTGAGCCATCCCTGTAGCCCCTACAAGTTTTATAATAAGCACAAGAGGAAGCAGTTTCTCCCCCATATCCTTCCTCACCCCAACCCTTTCTCTCAACCACCAGTACCCAAGCCACTCTCTCCCTGAAAACACACTAGCCAGGGAAAAATAGGCAATCTTCACTCTCCTTCCCATCACCCAATTCCAATTCCCCAATGTCATGTCACCCCCATCCCTGTAGCAGACCACATGCAGTGGCCCATCTTCCCTCTTTTCCTCTATTTCCTGTGGTTCCATAGATCCTCATAGAAGACTCAACTTCCTCCCTCCTGGGGACCCTTTCAGGCCCCCACCCTTCAAGCCAATCTCCATTCCTGCCTTTAGTTTCCAATAGGTAGAAACAAGTTTTAATCAGGAACCCAGTAGTGACACCTGGCAGAGACTTGGAGGACTCCCTACCAAGCAACCCATGCTCCTGAGACCCAGAGAGGGCAACAAAAAGCAAGGACAGGAAAACCCACCCAATAAAGACAAGACCAGATATCAAGACTAAGAATTGCAGTGATTCCAAATCCAAATGGCTAGACAGAAGCATGAGAACACAATAAGAGCTAGGACAAAATGTCTCCACTTGCACCCAGAAACCCTATTACAGTAGGTCCTGAAAAATGCCATGTAGCTAAAGCACAAGACAAGGACTTCAAAATAACTATCATCAATACGCTCAAGGACCTTAAAGAGAATATGAATAAGTCCATTCATGAATCTATAAAAACCCAAAGAGTAGAATGAAATGAAGAAAACTGTTCAAGATAGGAAAGTGGGAAAAGAATCAATAACAAAAGCTCAAGTTGAGGGAAAATTTAGAAACTTGATCAGGAACCACAAAGGTAAGCCTCACTCACAGATTATAAAAGATGAAAGAGAAAAATCTCAGCATTGAAGACAAGATAGAAGAAATGGATACTTCATACAAAGAAAATGTTAGACCTAAAAAAAAGCCAGGCATAAAATTTCCAGAAAATCTGGGACACTATGAAAAGACCAAATCTCAGAATACCAGGAATAGAGCAAGGAGAAACACAGGTCAAAAGTTCAGAAACTATTTTCAACAAAATCATAGAAGAAAATCTTCCTAACCTAAAGAAGGAGGTACAGGACTTCTGCCACTCAGAGGCAGGCCACACCAGTCAGAACTAGTGAGTGACCTGTCTGCCAGCAGAAGTGCTGCCCTCCCTGGATGCTGTTCCCCAGGACCCTTCCTGCAGCCTATACTCACCATCCTAGCTGGTTCCCAGCCCTGCTACTGGGCCCTGCAACCAACCCCAGCTGACTTCCACCACTCAGAGGCAAGCCACACCAGTCAGAACAGGGGCAAGCTGTACAATCTTGAACAGACTTCATCTGCTCAGGTGCAGGCCACAGCAGTCAGAAGGCCAGGTGCAGACCACACCAATCAGATGAATAGAGACCTCCTGCTGCACCAAAGGCCAAGCTAACAACCAGAAGAGGCCAACTTCCAACTTGATCACTACTGGATCAGAAGTCACATTAGCATCGAGAAATCCAGGCCACAAAGACTAGAAAACCAAAGAGGAAACAGAAACCTAGAAACAAAACACCTATCCAATAAAGACAAACTCAGAAATCAGGGACTAGAACTAATCATTCCAAATCCAGATGCCTAAATGTCAGGGTAAAAATAGAGTCAAAATAGCCAGGGCAATATGGCACCATCAGAATTAGCTATCCTACCACAGCAAGAATATTCCAACACAGTGAACACACAAGAAAATGACCTTAAAAACAACTTTATGAATATGACAGGGGTCCTTAGAGAGGAAATTTAAAACTCCCTTAAAGAAATTGAGGAAAAGACAACCAAAAAATTAGAGGAAATCAATAAATCCCTTAAAGAGTGACAAGAAAGCCAAGAAAAAACAAACAGGTGAAGGAAACTATTCAAGACATGAAAACCAAAATAGAAGCAATAAAGAAAACACAAACTGAGAGAACTTAGGAAATGCAAAATCTGTGTAAGAAACAGGAACTACAGACTCAAGCAAGCATCACCAAAAGAATACAAGAGATGGAAGAGAGAATCTCAGGCATTAAAGATACAATAAGAGAAACAGATTCATCAGTCAAAGAAAATGTTAAACCTAAAAAACTCCTAACACAAAGTATCCAAGAAATCTGGGGCACCATGGAAAGACCAAACCTAACAATAATAGGAATAGAAGAAAGAGAAGAATCCCAGTTCATAAACCCAGAAAATATATTTAATAAAATCATAGAAGAAAATTTCCCTAACCTAAAGAAGGATATGCCTATAAAGGTACAAGAAGCTTACTGAACACCAAATAGATTGGATCAGAAAAGAAAGTCCACACATCACACAATAATCAAAACACTAAACATACAGGACAAAAAAATATTAAAAGCTACAAGGGAAAAAGGGCAAGTGACATATAAAGACAACTATAAGAATTACACTGAACTTCTCAATGAAGACTCTAAAAGCCAGAAGGGCCTGGACAGATGCCTTTCAGACTGTAAGAGATGAAGATGCTAGTCCAGAATAATATACCCAGCAAAACTTTCAATCACCATAGGTAGAGAAAAAAAGATAATTCATGAAGAAGTTAAATTTCAATATCTATTCACAAATCCAGCCCTACAGAATGTAATAGAAGGAAAACTCCAAATGAAGGAAGTTAACTATAGCCAGGAGAAGACAGGCAATAGACAGACAATCTTATACAAGCAAAATTCAAGGAAGGGAACCCCCAACACACACACACATACACATGCACACACACACACACACACACGCGCACACGCACACGCACACGCTTACGCACACACACACACACTACCACCACCAACATCAACAATATAATAACAGGAATAAACAACCAGTGGTTATTAGTATTTTTCAATATCAATGAACTCAATTTGTCAATAAAAAGATAGTGGCTAACAGAATGGATACAAAAACAGGATCCATCATTCTGCTGCATACAAGTAACACACCTCAATATCAAAGATAGACATTACCTCAGAGAAAGGTTTCTAAAAAGATTTTTCCATTCAAATGTAACTAACAAGCAAGCTGGTGTAGCTACCCTAATATCTAACAAAATAGACTTCGAATCAAAATTAATCAAAAGAGATAGAGAATGACATTTTATACTCATTAAAGGATTCATTTACCAGAATGACATCTCAATTCTGAAAATCTATGCCTCAAATACAAGAGCACCAACATTTGCAAAAGAAACATTAATAAAGATTACATCATATATTGAACCCCACATATTAATAGTGGCAGTTTTCAGATTGACCTAACAGATATCTGCAAAACATTTCACCCAAACACAAAAGAATATACCTTCTTCTCAGCACCTCAGGGAACCTTCTTCAAAACTGACCACATACTTATTCACAAAGCAAGTCTAAACAGATCCAAGAAAATTGAAATAACCCCCTGTATCCTATCAGACCACCATGTATGAAAGTTGGATTTCAACAGAAATAGAAACACCAGAAAGCCTACAAACCCATGGAAACTGAATTACCACTGGATCAAGGAAGAAATAAAGAAAGAAGTGAAAGACTTCTTAGAACTCAAAGAAAATAAATGCACAGCATACCCAAACCTATGGGACACAATGAAAACAGTGCTAAGAGGAAAGTTCACAGCACTAAGGGCCTGCATGAAGAAATTAGATAATTCTCATACCAGTGACTTATTAGCATATCTGAAAGCTCTAGAACACAAGAAGCAGACACATCTAAGAGGAGTGGATGACAGGAAATAATCAAGCTCAGGAATGAAATAAATAAATTAAAAAACGAAGAAAACAATGCAAATAATCAATGGAACAAAGAGGTGGGTCTTTGAGAAAATCAACAAGACAGACAAACCCTTATCCAAACTACCTAAAAGACAAGAGAGAATATCCAAACTAACAAAATCAGCAAAAAGAGGGATATAACAACAGAAACCAAGGAAACCCAAAGAATCATTAGGTCATACTTTAAAAACCTGAACTCAACAAAATTGGAAAATCTTAAAGAAATGGACAATTTTCTCAAAGTTAAATCAAGGCCAGATAAACAATTTTAATAGACCCACAACAACCAAGGAAATAGAAGCAATCATTGAAAGTCCCCCAACCAAAAAAATCCCAGGGCCAGATGGTTTTAGTACAAAATCCTACCAGACCTTCAAAAAAGAGCTAATACCAGTACTCAAATTATTTCACAAAACAGCAACAGAAGGAACATTGCCAAATTCATTTTAAGAGGCCACAATTACCCTGATACCAAAACCACACAAAGACACAACAAAGAAAGAGAATTATAGACCAATTTCCCTTACGAACATAGATATAAAAATACTCAATAAAATACTTGAAATCCAAAAATACATGCTTCATCCCAGAGATGCAGGGATGGCTCATCACACTAAAATCTGTCTATGCAATACACAATATGAACAAAATGAAAGAAAAAACAAAACACATGATTATCTCAATAGATAATGAAAAAGCCTTTGACAAAATCCAGCACTCTCTCATAATAAAGGTCTTGGAGAGATCAGGAATACAAACATACCTAAACATAGTAAAAACAATATACAGTGAACTGATAGCCAACAACAAATGGAGAGAAACTCAAAGCAATTCCATTAAAATCAGGAACAAGACAAGGTTATTCACTCTCTCTGTAGCTATTCAATATAGTACCTGAAGTTCTAGCTAGAGCAATAAGACAACTAAAGATAATCAAGGGGATAGAAATGGAAAGGAAGAAGTCAAAGTATCATTACTCACAGATGATATGATAGTATACATAAACAACCCCAAAAATTGTTCCAGAGAACTCTTACAGCTGATAAACACCTTCAGTGAAGTGGCTGGATACAAGATTAACTTAAAAAAAATCAGTAGCCTTCTTCTATACAAATGATAAAAGGGATAAGAAAGAAATCAGGGAAACAGAGGCTGGACAGATGGCTCCGTGGTTAAGAGCACGTGGGTCCTGAGTTTAATTTCCACAAGCACATGGTGGCTCACAACCATCTCTAGTGGGATCTAATGCCCTCTTCTGGCATAAAGGTATATATGCAGATAGAGCAGTCATACATAAAATAAATAAATAAATCTTTGATTAAAAAAGATATTAGGGAAACAATAACCTTCACAATAGCCACAAATAATACAAAATTTCTTGGGATAACTCCAACCAAGCAAGTGAAAGACCTGTATGACAAGAATTTCAAGCCTTTGAAGAAAAAAAATTGGAGAAGATAACAGAAAATGGAAACATCTCCCGTGTGCTCATGGATTGGTAGGATTAGCACAGTAAAAATGATCATCTTACCAAAAGCAATCTGTAGATTCAATGCAGTCCCCATAAAAACTCCATCACAATTCTTTAAAGACTTTGAAAGAACTACTCAACTTCATATGGAAAAGCAAAAAACCCAGAATAACTGTACTTGTACAATAAAAGAACTTCCAGAAGTATCACCATCCCTTATTTCAAGCTGTACTACAGAACTAGAGTAATAAAAAAAAAACCTTATAGTATTGACATAAAAACAGACAGGTTATCAATGGAATCAAATCAAAGACCCAGAAATAAATCCACACATCTATGGACACTTGGTTTTAACAAAGAAACCAAAATTATACAATGGAAAAAAGAAAGCATCTTCAACAAATGGTGCTGATCTAACTGGATGTAGGAATGTAGAAGAATGAAAATAGATCCATGTCTATCAACCTACACAAAACTCAAGTCAAAGTGGATCAAAGACCTCAACATAAAACTAGATACACTGAATCTGATAGACGAGAAAGTGGAGAAGAGCCTTGAACTCATTGGCACAGGAGATAATTTCCTAAATAAAACACCAATCATGCAGGCACTAAGATCAACCATTAAAAGAAGGGACCTCATGAAATTGAAAAGCTTCTGTGAGGCAAAGGACACTGTCAAAACGACAAAATAGCAGCCCACAGAATGGGAAACAGTCTTCAGGAAACCCATGTCTGACAGAGGGCTAATATCCAAAATATATAAATAACTCAAGAAACTAGACAGCAACAAACCAAATCAGAGAATTCTCAACAGAGGAATCTCAAATGGCCAAGAATCACTTAAGGAAATGTTCAACATCCTTAGCCACCAGGGAAATGCAAATCAAAACAACTCTGAGATTTCATCTTACATCTGTCAGAATGGCTAAGATAAAAAACACTGATGACAGCTGATATTGAAAAGGATGTGGAGCAAGGGGAACACTCCTCCACTGTTAGTGTGAGTGCAAACTTGTACATCCACTATGGAAATCAGCATGGCAATTCCTCAGAAAATTGTGAATCCATCTACCTCAGGATCCAGCTATACCACTCTTGGGCATATACCTAAAGAATACTCTATCTTACTACAAGGACACTTGTTCAACTATGCTCACATCAGCTTTATCTATAATAGCCAGAAATGACAACAACCTAGATGTGCCTCAACCAAAGAATGGATAAAGACAATGCAACACATTTACACAACAGAGTATTACCCAGCTATTAAAAAACATAAGTGACGTCACAAAACTTGCAGGCAAATAGATGGAACTAGAAAAAAATCATCCTGAGTGAGGGAACCCAGATCCAGGAAGACAAGCATGCTATGTACTCATTCATAAGTGAATACCAACTGTTAAGTAAAGGATAATCATGCTACAATCTACAGACCTAAAGAAGCTAAGTAACAAGGAGGGGGTGCATGTATCTCCCTGGGAATAGAAAATAGAATAGATTTTACAGGTGGACTGGGGGTGGGTGGGAATGGAAATAGGAGGGATCAGATGGGGGTGGGGTGATGGAAGGAGAGAGTACTGAAAGAGGCCACTAGAACTGGGGGACTTTGGAGAGGCAATGTGGAAAGCTCCTGCAGTGGAAACTCCCTGGAACCCACAAGAGTGACCTTTGCAAAGTCTCCTAGTCACTGGGGGTGGGGTAAGTAGCCTGAACCGGCCATCTTCTGTAACCAGGCAAGGCTTCCAGTGGTGAGACTGGGACACCAACCTAACCACAATACCTTCAACCTACTATTTGTCCTGCCCACAAAATGAACTGGGGAAATGGTGGCTTAGAACTTGTGGGAGTGGCTAACCAATGACTGGGTCAACTCGAGGCCCATGCCTCAAGAGGTAGCCCACACATGACACTACCTGGATGACCAGGAACCAGAGGCCACACAGTCCAGAGACCCAGGATAGAACTAAACAAGACTGGCAAAAAAAAAAGAAGAAGAAAAAGTCAATGAAATGATTATTAATGGTATTCTGCTATACTCAGAGATCAGAGTCTAGCCCAGTCATCATCAGAGAGACTTCATCCAGCAACCAATGGGAACAGATGCAGATACCCACAGCCAAACATTAGGCAGAGCTTGGTAACCCCTCAGAAGAAGGGCAGGAAGATTAAAGGAGCCAGAGGGATTTTGTACACCACAAGAGAACACAGCCCATAGAATCAACTCCTGGTGTTCTTAGGAGCAGGCTGGGGGTGTCTCTGACGCTTCTGCCTACCCTTGGAACACTTTCCCTTCTACTGGGTTGCCTTGTCCAGCCTTGATATAAGGGTTTGTGCCTAAGCTTATTGGTGCTTGTTACGCTGTCTTCAGTTGATATCCCTGCAAGGCCTGCTCTTTGCTGAAGGGAGACGGAGGAGGATTGGATCTGGGAGAGAGGAAAGGTATGTGGGAGAAACAGGGAGGAGTAGAGGGACAGGAAACTGTGGTCTGGATGTAATGTATGAGAGAAGAATAAATTTTTTAAAAAGGAGAAAAAAAACACTGTGGAAACCCAGTAGTTTGTAAAATAATTTTAAAATATAACCAAAGAATGGAGATATCCTACATGAATGAACACAAATGTCTTCCCCAAAGGACATGAGTTGTTAAACTGAAATCTCAGTACCAGGCATGGGATACCTCCTTATGAGTTATTAGTCAAGGAAACTCCAGAGCTCCCCACCCCATCCCACCTTCCCTCTCCCGCAAAAAACAAACCATAGGCTACTACTGTTGGTGGTGGTTTTGTTTGTTTGTTTGCTTGCTTTCTTGTTTTACTGCTATCTTTCTTTTTTCTTTTTGCTCATGGGTTGCCCACCAGAACTATATGGTAAAACCTTACTGCTGAGGACCCAATACACTGTGGTTACAAGACGGAGGGAAATCAAGCTAGAACTAACCTGAAGATTTCCTCCCTTTTGGCTAGCTTTCATAGTGCTAGCCAGTGTTTGTTTAGGCTTCTGGGGGAGAAGAACCAGGAATGGTATTACACACCAGTGAACTTCCATCCTATTACTCTATCCAGTCAGGCATGCTGGACTCAATGGTACAATGGTGGCATGAAAGCTATGGAGACAACCAACTGTGTTTGAATTGGATTTGGAGCCTGCTCCACAGGAGGAAATACGTGCCTGGTACTGTAAGCCTGGTCAGGAGCCCATGACTCTGCAGGTCATAAGCCTGAGGGAAGGACCTACTACAACAGTTTTGCTACACTAACATGTTGTCAAACCTGTTTCTAGATGTTTATATTTGTATCCAAAGATTAGTGCTGCCCTCAACCTTGGCCAGAGAAATTAATGCTGCTAACTGGTCAAAGCACTGAGAAAGTGATCAGAGATCTGAGTCTTGAATGGTCATCCATGTCAACCCACACCTAAGGTTTAGAGAACATTGTGAAAGAAGGGGCAGAAGAAGGTGAAGAGCACTGTTAAGTAATGTCATGGCCATTGCAGTCACTGTAGCTATGGCCACCCGCACAAGATCAAGCTGACAAGATCAGTAAACATTCTAACAGAAAGTAATAATCGGACCTAGTGGGTTATGGAGAGGAGCATGAAAGGAAGATGGATACATAAAACAAAAGTGAAAATCTGATTCTCCAGTGTCTACTGAAGCTCAAAGACTGAGTACAGCCCAAAGCAAGATCAAAATCGAATGGCAAAGTTGGAAACATTGTGTTGCTTCTTTTAAGGATGTATTATTAAAACCATAATGCAGATAATGTATGAGTGGCATATTTATAGATGTGCAGATATAAGAAACAGACCCCAAAACACATGACAAAGTGAACTTTAATAAAGGTGCCAATATTAAAACATAGGAAGATACTCTTGAAAGATGCTGCTGTGATGGGCTCTTCATACAGGGATAGCCTTCCTCCCATCATGAACAGGAACTAGATTAGGATGCCTGAGAGACTCCAAACTAAAATCTAAAACTCTGAACCTTTTACCACTCACAGGATAGAATTTGTTATTATTTTGGAGTAGACAGAGTTTAGTTAGAACATAAATTCACACCACACATGAACAAATTAGTAAATGGGTCTTCATTAATCTTACGAATTCAAATGTCTGCCATTTGGTTTTTAATAGTAATTTAGATAGCTTCAAACTGGAAAGACACTAAATATTCATCAGATGAAGGGGAGTACAAAGTGAGCGGTGTTCATAGAGCAGGATTGTACCCAGAAATACACCCCCCTGGAAAAAAGAGGTGTCAAAACATCTAACAGCCCAGTTGGATCTCAAAAACAATACACTAAAGAAAGAAAGTTGAAAACCAAATGGCATCCTTTCCTCTGAAGTGATGCTCTCACATTCGAGTGGCTGCATCAGGAAGCTGTGAGACAGTAAAGTTATGAACTGGGTTTCCTTCGTAGGGGTGGGAGTGACAGACACCTGGGTTCAGGATTCTTCAAGACTGCTTGATAGGAACTTCATGACTGTGAAGAGTTGGAATGTGCCTGACTCAGAGTCGAATCATCTTTGGCTTTGTTTAGCTCCCTTGATGAGTATTCATTGATGGCTTATTGAACATCCTTGTAGCGGTCACATAAAACCACTTTGGATGTGTTTGTAGACTGATAGTTTCCACTAAACTAAATTTTTAAAAAATGTGAAGTACTATCAAAAACCTATAGCAGAGATTTCTGACTTGACTATAGTCCATCTGCCTGATGGTTCTTCCACTGATATATTCTAAGTGCTTTGATATATGCTTTGTCTTTTTCTATAACTGTGAGAACTTTAGGAAACCAGTGTCACATTTGAAGCCTATTATTTGGGGTAGCTGAACTGCATGTTTCTGAGCCAAGGTCACTCATACTTGAATCGACTCTCCTTTACTGACTTTGCAGTGAGTGGTACGTTTTGCATCAACATTTCTGGAGCTTAGGAGGGAAGTCTGGAAGAAATACACATGTTCAGGTGTTCTCTGCCTTGGTAAAGGCAAAGAGCAAAGGAGGTCACCAAGGGATAACTTGAGAGGAAGTGTATCAAGCAGAATCCTGGGTAAACATTAGACATTAGAGACACAGAGTCAGTCCTTAGTGAGCACAGAAAAAGATTCCACATTAGTGAGCAAGGGTTCTATGATGCGAGAGGGTGGGGCATATGGTCGAGAGAAGTGGGAGAGAAAATGTATCCTGCTCCAATAAAAGACTACTACAGAAAAGAAAGGACATCATGTGTACATTTATGAACATCACCTTCCTACCTAATCAATATAAACTTCCAGTGCCTCAAGGCAGCAGGCTTCTCAGCAGATGCTTATGGTATCACCCATATATTCTGGCAAAAGAAGAGTTGAGCTATGGGCACGTGCATTCCATGAACTAGCTCATAGATTTTGTGAAAGCAAAGACCTAGGCTGCCGAATAAGGTTGAAATGAGTTTTTGCAAAGCCTTGCTTCCGATGTCTAGCAAACCTAGGCTGTATTTCCCTGTTCCGGTTCACTATCTTATATGATTATGTCACTCTGTGTTTCTCCATTTAAAATAAGGCAAACTCAGCAGTTCCTTTTTCTTAAACTGCTTCGGTAACCAGCACTCAGCTGTATTAAAAGCTTTAGCCTAAAGACTATAAAAACCGTCTAATACTCCCTAGCAGGTAACTACATTGGAGCCAATTCTCCTTTCGGGGATGTATAGCAAGGTCACGTGAAATGACCAGGGAAGGACAGACAGGCTGTGAGAGCTAGGGGAAAGGCAGCTGACATTCAAAGGGCAACAGAGCATTGTGCTGGGAACGTTTTGTGTAAATGTTAAATAGGGCCCGTATTTAACCACCTGCTTCTTGTTTAGAAGGGTTCAAATGAACAATTTCAAGCACAATTGAGTTACACTCAAAAGAAAATCAAGTGTAATTTCCTAAGTTGCTGAAGCAAGGGCTCTTCTATGGAACAGCCATTAGTAGTTCTAAATCCGATTTGGTTATATTTGAAATTTAATGCACACAGTTCAGTGGCACCTGGAAATTTCTTCATGCAGAAAGAGAATGACAAGGTAGACCTTTTGCAATGGTGTGCGTGCGTGCGTGTGCTTTTAAAAAATTGCCTGGGTCATAATTATTATGCTAAGTGATTAAAGAAGAAATATTTCATTTCTTTTTCTCCCCCTTGTGATACTATGTTGCATTGCCTGTGAGACACAGCAGGCCCTCTTGGAATCCTTCACCAATGTGACAACATCTATAAACATTTACCAAGGAGGGAGATAGGATACTGAGGAGTCTTCACATTACTTTGACAAGACTCTCTTTTTTTTTTTTTTTTTTTT
>CABHPH010145790.1:0-12339 GCA_902168325.1 Peromyscus nudipes | reverse complement strand
TTTTTTGAGACAGGGTTTCTCTGTGTAGCTTTGCGCCTTTCCTGGAACTCACTTGGTAGCCCAGGCTGGCCTCGAACTCACAGAGATCTGCCTGCCTCTGCCTCCCAAGTGCTGGGATTAAAGGCGTGCGCCACCACCGCCCAGCTCTTGACAAGACTCTTAAGGTAATGCTTCCATCTGCTTTTACTACATGCTAACTCCATGCAACTAGTACTGCCTTAAATGCAAAACTCCATGCAACTAGTGCTGCCTTAAAACCTTCAGAAGCTCTCTTAAGGACAGCATCAGCATGAAGAGCCAATCCTTACACGTTGCCACCATTCATTCTGCAGGTTACTCAGGGCCATAAGTGGCATCCCTGCCTGTTTGGAGGATTTCCTATATGTTTTTTTTTTTCCTCACATTTGACTCATGCAAATATTTCCTGCCCTGGAAGCTTCAGCTTGTCAACTTCCTTGATCTTCTATCTGAATTGACACATAGGTCCTATTTCTTCCCTGACATTTAATGTTTGTACCCACACCAAGCATGCTTTTGATTCTGTTTAGGATAGCTCTAGTTCTACCCTCTAAAGGGAGATTGCTTTCTATGTTCCTGCCTTGTCTTCTTCTCAAATGCACCACTGTCTTGTTTTCTTGCCATTAAATATTTATTACCACTTCAAGATTTTAGGAGTTATTTAATTTACTCTGAAAGTTCTTGAAAACCATTCTCTTTAAACAAATGTTTGCTCGGTATCTCTTGTGGGTGTTATATCATTTTCAGATTATATAATACACAGAACAATATATACTTTCCTGGGGTGGCTTTCTAAATGGCATGTACTTAATTCATCAGTCAGAACTGAAATATCACTGACAATGACTCTTACATCGCTTTATATTTAGCAACAATATCTGATAAAGAATTTTTTGACTGGGAGATGAAAGAAAATAATAATAAAATATTTTAATTACAGAAGTGATCATAATTATAATGTTGTTAGATATAGTAGTAACTATCAACCTTGGGGTGTGTGAAAAACCTCTCAGAGGAAACCATTGGAATTAAACAGACTTTAAGGAAACTACCCAATGCAAGCTTTAATAATTTTCAGAACAATTATTGCCCCTAGAAGTCAAGCAGCCCTTTGGAAAATTTTACTTCCTGTCTAGGTTTAGGGTTCCCCAATGGCTAGAAATGTATCCTAATTTGGGGGGTCACGAAGCATGTATCCAATTTCAAGTTTACACTCTAGATAAACTATTTCATTAGCATGAATCTCCACAAATTTTTGTTTGAAACTTAAGACACTGAAATAGAAAAACGATGGCCTGCGGAAGCAAAAGCCACCACTGGACTTCAGAAAGCAGCTCATTTGTGTTATCTCATATTCATCATCACAGTTGACAGTAACTCAAGAAAATAACTTGCCTGCCTCTCCAGCCACAGGACACAGCTGGTGCTGAAACCAGTTCAGAATTGACTTAAGAATTGTTAATCAAAGCAATTTACCTAGCATGATGGACCCTATCTATTATCCCAGCACTTGAAGGGCCAGAGGATTGCTGTTACTTTTGGGGCAACACAGTGAGTTCAAGGGCAACCTAAGATATATGGTGAAACCTGGAATCAAAAGGAATGTTTTATTTCATTTTATTTTTTATGGAGAGTAAGTATATAAAAAATATATTTGATAGTGAGATGTTGGGGGCCAGGCCTGACCAGGGCTTTCCCTGAGGCGCTGAGAAATTAGCTTGGCGAAGCTAGTAAAGGCAAGGGGCCAGGCCCTTGAGGAAGCTACAGTTTGGGAGCCCAGGAACTCATCTTCCCCTCCCCCCATTGAAGGGATGTGGTTATCAGTCTCAAGGCCATCAGGGAGCTTTCATTCTGTGGAGCACTTGAAACATCCTGTGTTCCCTTCGAGGAGCAACACTGCTTGATCAGCTTCCTACTGACTCTGTCTCACTGTGTTATAGTTTCCGCTGACTCTGCTCTGTGTCCCCCTGCAAACTGTATGTAAGATACTGAACTTCGTAATATACTTGCTAGACATAAGACACAGCTTGTGCAAGCCCTCCTGACCGCAGCTTTCCTGTCTCCATCTTTCTCTCCTCTCCTAGTCCTCCCTCTCAGGAGCATGCTGCAGAAGAGCCACCTGCTGGTCCAGGTCAGTGCAATTGCATATCTTCCAAGAAGCTCCACAGCTTCAGATTGACCACTCGAACTAGACCCAAGTTCATTGAACTACATAGACTTGGGGTCTTGTTAATTTTGGTGTGTGATTGTTGTTTGTTTGTTTTTTGTTTTTTTAATTAGCAAGTTCTTTTTTAATATGTAAGTAAATAAAAATAGGAATTGTTTTAAAATAAAAATTGCTTATGAATCTGTTTAGTACTAATTTAATACAAAATCACTGGGGTGCTTATTAACAAAGCTGTTTCCCCCAAAAGAAAACTAAAAAGAAGGAAAAGAATTAAAGGACTTTTACCAAAAGTAAAACCAACATAGTATTCTTTCTCTTTTTACCAAGTCCCCAAAGCATCAAAATTGCGATATTGCTCCCAAATAATCATTAGTTAGGATAAAATGTTCTCCAGGTTAATTACAAACAATTGGGGATAGTAGGTCTCATTGGGCAAACAATGCACTGCTCTTAAGGTTTTAAAACTGTATCTTTGCCAGGCGTGGTGGCACACTTCTTTAATCCCAGGGCTCAGGAGGCAGAAGCAGGCAGATATCTGTGAGTTCAAGGACAGCCCATCTACAGAGTGAGTTCTAGGACAGCCAGGGCTACACAGAGAAATCTTGTCTCGAAAACCACACACACACACACACACACACACACACACACACACCACAACTGTATCTTCAAATACCCTAATCCAGTACTCAGGGATTTAGACCTCGTGAATCTATATCCATCCATAGGTTGGAAAGTGTATGTTTGAAAGTCCAAGAAACAGCAGGAAGCCAGAGTCTGGAGAAGAAGGTGGAGACACCAGCAGTGAAGACAGCGTTTATTCTGCATGTTGGAGAGGCCTGTCAATGGCTTGAGTGGTTATGATTTTGAAGTGTGATAGAAGCTCCTTTAGGCTTGAGAGCAGGTCAAGCTGGTAGTCCTTCAATAAATTATGTTTATAATGCAAAATGGGCTAGGGAGATGGAGGGGGGACTCAGCAATTTAGGAGTACTGGCTGCTTTTCCAGGGGACCTGAGTTCAATTCCCACAACCCATATGGTGACTCACAACCATCTGAAAGTCCAGTCTCAGGGGATGCAATGCCCTTTTCTGGCCTCTGTGAACACTGTATGTACTTTGTGCACATGTAGGCAAAATATGCACATAAAATTAAAAACTGGGAAAAATTAATGCAAAATATTGAAAAGATAAAACCCTTAAGAACATATTGTCCTAAATGTCATTCAGAAAAAAAAATGGCTTTAAATAAGTGTGTCTCTGGCTTTGAAATTCTGGAATTCTAAATAACTTGGTGGAAAAGAAGGGAAGGAAGAAGAGAGGGAAGGGAGGGGGAAATTCCAGTGCAACCAGAACTCAGTACTCAATCGCCAGTACCCTGCCTGCACTCAGCATACAAATATAAACACAGTTGTGAAATGGAGAATGAGCACATGGATGCCAACATATGACACATTTTCTTTTATTTAAAATAGAGTTCTTTATGCCTTACAGAAACAAGTGCAAGGAGTGCTTAATTTATTGTCTTTGCCACTTTACAAAACAATATGCTTTCTGAAAATGCATACATAAAAATATAACATTTAGGCAGAGAAGTATGTACACCTGGAGGCAGCAGGAAGTTATGCAGTAATATTAAAAAGCTTTAAAATAAATACTTTTATGACTTGCTGTTGGCAAAGTTAAACATTTTGGTATGAAGGCTATCACTGAGTTCTTACTAAATTCTAAAATATCATTATTTCTAAACAATATAAGTATATATTACTATAAAATGCATATGTTCACAGATTCGAAATTCATGAAACATCTGAATGTCATCCATGACTCCGTGGAACTCTGTTCAGCCTTCAACAATGAAAACACAGCTACACACTACATTCCCATCTGCACATTTTGGATATAATTTATCATCCACTTCTTATTTTAAAACCCAATTTATTTTCTCACAGTCCTTATATACATTCATTTGAGCCTGTCTCTAGAAAGCTACAGCTTTTTACATACTTAGGAATATCAGCTACCTTACAAAAAAGGTCTCTACAACAGTGGCTCTGTTCACAGTAGTTCAAGAGTTCAAGGCATGTTTTTGCAATGTCAAAATGCAATGGTTTTGACATGTGTGATATGTTCTTAGGTATAAGAGGAGTCACACTACCCAAAGAAAAGTATAATTAGTATTAGTGCTTTGAAAATCAATCCAAAATCCTTTTTTTAAAAAAGATCTGAATCTAATTTTCTCTTTTTAGGCCATTTTAAAACCTGAAACCCCAATCTAGTGCAAATAATTTTATCCAGCCTAGGGTCAGGAGAGTACACGACTTGACATAAGCCATTTTAGAGATGAGCTGGAGTCTAATATTTTACTCAGATACTTCATTTGATAAAGAGAGAAGAAAACTGTTAGATCCTTTAAAATGCTGTTACTATTTTGCCAATGAAAAACTGAGTATATTGACAAATCTCTGTCTATGCTTGGCTTTCTTAGAGCCTGACATACAAGCCTCCCTTTACAGAAAAAGCAAACAAATAGATTCATCCATGGAATGAAAACTCAATGGATGGCTAGAAATCAAGGTCTCCATGCCTTGCTGCAGATGATTTGGGGTAGGGAAAGAAAAATCTATCAACAGGATAAACCTTCTGCCTCATCCACTCTTGGGAATACTGAGATGAAGAGTTAAAGTATTTAGTCTTCAAAATCATGTGTTTAGTTTGCATATGTCAAGAACCATTTTTACATTTCACTCCAATTTCTTAATGATGGATAACGCAGGCATTTTATGTTGATACAGAAATGCATCGTGTCCTTTTCTGTGAGATATAGAATTATGTCGAGAGGGAAGAGCCCATTGCAATGTTCACCACAGCTAGTCCTCAGTTAGCCTGTGCTGTGCATTCCCTGTGGAGAATTCACATGTGGGATGCTGGAAAGGAGGTGAATTTCCTACCAAACTCAGGCTCTTAGTGAATGTGTTAATAATCAGATTCCTAAAGCCCAGGATGGAAGTAAGTGTTCCAGTGGAAAGTGCTGGGTCCAGGAAGATACTTCTTGTGGTATAACATAGACCAACAAAGAGAAAATGCATTTCTGGCAGTATTAAAATGAGGATGAGCTGGAACTCATTTTTTCCACAAATGTTATGTTCATTTACAGCTAACTGGAGAAGAATTCTGGCAGTTCTCAATAACAAATTTTAAAGTGGAGATTGTTACCTAATTCCAGTATAATCTACATTCGAAAGAGCATGGCACATGGCTTAGTCTAAAAACTTGGCGGAAGCAGGGCTGGAGAGATGGCTTAGCGGCTAAGAACACTGGTTGCTCTTCCGGAGAACCAAGGCTTGGTTTCCAGCACCCATGTGGCAGCTCACAGCTACCTATAATTCTAGTTCCAGGGGCCTGACTCTTCCTTCTGGCCTCTCCAAGCACTGGGCATGCACATGGTGCACACACACACACACACACACACACACACACACACACACACATCAAACCACCCATAACACATGAAAATAAATAAATAAATAATTCTAAAAGGATGGCAGAAGTAAAACAATCCAGTGGCACCAATTACCACAGAAGTAACTCGAGCACTCACATCAGAGGGACATGTATTTCACAGTCTGTTCAAGTCACTGCTCAAGCGGAATTCAGCCTTAAAGCAGGAGCAGGCATTCTTTATGCCTTAGCTAAAAGCTAGAATATAACCAGACAGTCTGACTAAAGTTTAAGAGAAAGTCATGTCTGCCATTAACATAGCCCTCTTCTCAGTGCCTAGAGAATAATCAGCAGTGAATTGATGAGGCGAAACCTCTTATACATGGTGGGGAGATTAAAGCCTTGTTAAGAAGTTCAGTGTGTAACAATCTGGACAGTGCTCAAACACACAAAGGACAGAGCTGTGGAGTGACTTGGGTTTTAGGAAACCTGCCCCTGGAAAAAAACCAACGCCAAAGACAAAGCTAAGGAGAGAAAGAGTGGATAGATGACAGCAAACACAGCCCCCAATTCATGCACCACATCATCTTCCACCTACTCCAACACAAGCGAGATGACCAATGTGCGTAGGAAGGAAGCAGGGGAAGAGTCTGGAAGCTTCTGTAGTCATTACTCACACTGAGAATATTTTTTTTTGTTCCCTCCCTCCCTCCTTCTCTTCCTTCCTGTTCTTTCTTCCTCTTTTCAGCCCTGAGGACTCAACCCAGATCCTTGCATATGCTAAGGAAGCCCTCTGCCACGGACCTGCATCTCCAGCCTGCACTGAGAACCTCCACACACTTGTCACTCTTCAATTGTATCTTCAATTTTACCAGCACTCCAGGGCTGGTCCGCCTAGCCTGATGACTATTTTAAAACCCTTGTTTTTGCCTATTTTCATTTTTCCTGCTGACTTAGACCTGAGCAAATTATTTTCATGGAAATGCACAAGGAAGTAGGATTTGACCATCAGCACTGAATGACATGTTATGTTAATATACAATTATATACGTACACAGCAGGTTTAGATATGTGCTGATTAACTTTTTAATTTGTAGAAGTTAGCAGGGCTGCAGAAGTGGATGTCACTACCACATTTTACAATAATTAGCAGCCATCCTATGTCTGATCTAAAGTTTCTTCATCTACAAAACATTGGAACCAAGTTATGAAGCTCAGAGTCACTTTAACTTTTTAAATTCTCACTTTCATTTTGCACTGTGGCACATGTGAAATAATTTGGATCACTAAGGGATTTCTTTTCCATCACAAATGTAAAATTCTATGATGGTTAAGTTAAATAATAGCTATGCTTAAAAATAATTAAGAAGTAACTATAATTTTGGAAGATGGTGGAAGAACATTAAATTTAAAAGAAGGTGAAAAATAATGAAACAAAGAAAAGTTACGGGCAAAAAGAAAGCCAGGCACCTCAAAGTTTGCATTAGAATTCTTTCAAAAAATGTGTACACTATAAATTCTGATTAATATTAGATTTTTAATGAATGTTTTGCCTTCTAGATTTTTTTGGTTTAGTTTTAAAGAATCCTGTAAAAAGGAAAAAGAAAAACAACAACCCTAAAAGCCCTTAAAGCTCTCTTCACTGACTGTCACTATTTTCTTAGTGACGGTCTTCACTAAGATAGTGAATGAAATCCAAGTGAGTATCAACAGCTGAAGCTAGAACACAGCATTGTTAGCTGTGAAGTGTTACATTTCACAAATAAAAGGAGATAATAGCTTCAAAAACTACAGTGACATCATTTTAGGACACTAAGCATCAACATTTCTAAGTAGTTGGTAAATGTTAGTTTTTAAAGTCGTATAAAGGAAATGACTATTGAAGACCTCAGCTACCAGTTTTGATACATTTGTTATTTTCCCCTAACTGCTTGATAGGAAATCAAAATTTCCACATTTTAAATGAATTTATTTAGCTATGGAAAATTTCATGTTTACTTTCAAGAATCAATCAAAAACTATTCCCTGTCATGTAATTTTAAGTTGTTCTCTTGGTCTTTGTATGATGGCAGATGCCCGCTCCCTGCCTTCAGGCAATGCATTAAGTAGTTCCCTGGGACTTTTGCTTAGATGCCAAGATTGCCCTGAGTTTGCTCTGCCCCAGTAAGTCACATGGTGGCAAAATTCCAGGACAGTAGACTTCTTTTTTGTTTAATCATTCTGCAACAATAGAAGCATTCGAAATGATAAGTTATTGTGAAACTTCTGATCTAATGAATGTATTGTAGATTTTTCATTTTAAAATAAAAGCTGATTTTAAATTCTTCAGACATTGCAATCAGGTTACTATTTTCATACAATTATGGAAATTTAAAATGCAAAGTTAATTGAAAGTATAAAGATGAAAAGCAAGTGCTAGGCTTAAAATAGAGCACGACAGTCATGTTTCACTTAACTCTCAAGGCAGAACGTAAATTAAGAATTCTAGATGTGACATGCCAAATATTTTAGACACAGAAGAATGCATACAACAGAATTGGTACTGATTACAAACTTAAACGTACGACTTATAAGGCAACGAATTCATGCTCAAATGTCGACAACAAATAATGTGCCTCATATTTCAAGAAGTGATGCTGTGTATAAGTCCCATCATTTCTGCATACAGTACTAAAATTCATAATAGCATTCCTAAGCTCTATGCTATACCCAGAGCCAAAATATCCATAAGGCGCAAAACAATGATGTCACTGTGCACCTAGCCTAAGGAGATATTTTTGCTCACAACAATATTTAAAAGGAACAATTATTACATGACATTCCATTTAAAACATGTAGTATAAAATTGAACTGCATAGGTATGTACAGTAAATCTGCCTTATTCTCTAAATGTTACTCTATTTTTAATAAGTGAGCAGTTTCTATGTCTAACTGTGTTGAGAGTTAAGGAAAAACTACGCGTTCTACTGTTTCCCTTACACATTTGCTGCTCTGTCCTTTAAGATTATTTACTTAGGAATTACAGTTCAGCAGCAAAAGAACAAGCGAAATGTCTCAGAACACACCAATGTGCAGATTTCTCCACAGTGAAATCTGAGTCAATAAAATATAAGTTACATTCGCATACTCTCAAATAAATTATAAAACATAATGACAAAAAATAAAGATGCTAAAACACCCTCTCTTAAAAATCTAGTAAGCATATTCACAAAGCAGTGGTAAATAGAACAGGATGTATTAAGTTTTTATTAAAGATTTGAATACAATCATCTAAGTCAATCATTTCATTTCCTTCATGCCGAAACTGTGTGAAGTAAGGTAATAAACACAAGCCAGATCACCCCTTCACACAGTTCCTTTTAACATCCATTCACATAGGCGCACCTTTTCGATACTGATAATATAATTAGACTGTAATATCTAAATAAAGATCCTTTCTAAATGTGTTGCAAATTGGAAGTGATTTTTCAGACCTATTCTAGAAAGCATTGTCACACAGAACTCAAGACATCCCACTGCATATTTTATCTGTCAATTTACTTGCTTCCCTCGTACTCATATGCTTTTTCCCACTCCCAAATTAGACTTTAAAATCCCTGAGGGCAGGACCGATCTATCTTTTTATTCCCTCTTGTACCCAATATTGTGGCAAGTGAGTTATGGGGTGCTCTGTGCTTATAAATGGATGAATGTATGATTGAGAATGGAAATATAGGCAAACCCCATAGTCATCAAGGCATTTTGTTTCTCTTACCTCAACCTAGTCAAATGAAATGAATCCCATATCATATTGCCACAGTGAAATATACATATAAAGTTGTATTCTTGTGGAAAACTTAGGCGCATCCTTCAGAACAGGACTCCCCACGTTATACTGTGTAGAACATCTAAACGCCGGAAAGTAAAATTTTGCCCTACCTGTAATGAAAAGACTGCACTATGCTTGATCAAATATTTGGCCTTAAAAATATCCAGGTAATGTGTCTTTACTGCCAGAACCCTCAAAGAATAGGATGTGCTAGTGTGCAGTGTCACTCTTCAAGATGTTGTCAGGCAGAAGAATGTTCTGAGTAATGGCGTTTGGGAACACTGAAGGACATGCTAAATCACCTTTACTAAAGCAGTATAGTACATTAGAATGCAATAGCAGGTGTCCCGTTAAATATTTCATACCTCAAAAAAAAAAAAAAGAGAGAATAGAGGCAGAGCCTCCAAAACTCTCTACTCACAGTTCCTCTTAAAAGGCCAAGAATGTCTTCTAATAACCAGTGTGCCACTCTGTACCAGTCAGAGGTTAAACTCTTCCGGAAGAGTTCTCTTAGTTTTTCTCAAAATCTTTCCTTGTTTATTTTCTTGTCATTTTATTTCTAAATATGTACCCCAAAGTAATTACATCTTAAGATATACATCTCTAGACAATATATGTTTATACTTGGTCAATCTTTGGCAATGTTCAGAAAACATTTTTCTCATTAAAGAATGGGATAACGATGACATTTTTTTATGAGGAAATGATAGTAGATTGGTTTTGAGATTCTAGCAAATCCGTTATGGTCTTACAAAATACTCAATATAGTGTCTATATGACTAAATTAAAAATATCATGACTGAAGATGCTCCCGCTTAGGAAGAAAAGAACTGTGGGAGCTGAAGGGAATGTGGAGGGCCAGCCAACTTCACAGTGTTTGTTGTCCCAGGCTTTGTCACCATCTCTGGCATGATCTCTGTGACTCTGAAACAGTTCACAGTGTTCAGGACATCAGGGACTTCTTTATGATATCAGAAGCTGCAGCTCGGATGGCTTTCTAACTACTTTGGGAATGCTGTAGTGGTAACGAAGAGAGCGGTAAGCAGGGAGGAGAGCGCACGCGCGGAGAGAATCACCTTGCTCTCAGAACCCGCTGATGATCTCCACCGTTTCAGGCTTTCGATATTAACATTCTGAGCAAATGTTACTTTTCAAGGGTCCAGATAGTTTCTAAAGTTCTATTTTCCTATAATGTGCCCTAGTTCACATTTTTCGTATGTTTTCATCACATTTGTGTGTGCTCCTGGTTCAAGTAAAACAACAATTTGGTTTTGTTTTTACTATTTTATGTAGCTTATTTTATATTCATAACATCTTCCTCCTTAAATAAAAAAAAATGAGTTGTGTCACCTTTAAAAATAAAATTAATGACAACATGGAGATTGGAAAAGTCAAGACCTGCCCATGCTTAACTTTAGGGTTATCTTTTCATGCTGCCTTCGAGACACCTAAACACTGTCATGAATCATCATTGAGGTAGAACTAAAACAAAACACGGCAAAAAGAAGCAAAAACATTTACACAAAGCAGGAGACACAAAAGGATGCTGTAGCCAGTTTCCTTTTGTCTGTCTGTGGCGCTAGACTTTGCAGTCTTCCTTGACACACAGCTGAGAAATGGTCTTCTTCACGCGGAGGGCTGTCAGGCGGGCTGCCCCGTTGGCATACCAGCACTCACGCATGATTCTTCCCATGACCCGGAGTGCCTTCAGGAGAGAAAGACACCAAAGGGTTAAAGGTGCACACAACAGAGTGCAAAAGAAGAAGCAAAATCACGAATCGGGAGTGATTGAGGAAACAAGGCCAAACTTCTGTAAAACCTTTTTTAAAGGCACAAGAATTAACCTTGTAAAGACGAGCTTAAATGAAATCATTGATTCTGAGATGTAATGATGGCAATGTCCCAACTCTTCTAAGAAGAGCAATGATAGCTAAGCACTGTGGTGCAACCTCACAGTACCAGTACTTGGGAGGTAGAGACAGAAGCAGCAGGATTCAAGGCCAGGTCAGCTAGATGAGGCCCTGTCTGAAACCAAACAGCTAAAAAGTGGCATGAGACATGGAAGGGTTTGGCAATGGTATGGATTCCCAGTTACATTTCATCAGATGTGCACACACATGAAAAAAGTCATCAAGCTGAAAACTAAGACTTCCACTTTTACCATTCATAATTACATGTTGCAATTGGTGATCTTAGAATAAATATAAAAAGTCAGTCTGAATGAACTGGCAAAGAAAGAAGGCAGATACCGTGGCGGTTTGAATAGGACTGCCCCCATGTACTCATGTGCTTGAATGCTTGGCCTATAGAGAGTGGCACTATTAGGAGGTATGGCATGTTGGAGTAGGTGTGGCCTTGTTGGAGGAAGTGTGTCATTATGGGAGCAGGCTTTGAGGTCTCATATTTGCTCAAATTACCCCCAGTGTGGGAGATAGTTCATTCACTTCCTGTTGCCTGCAGATCCAAGATGTAGAACTCTAAGCTCCTTCTCCAGTATCATGTCTGCCTGCACGCTGCCATGTCCATTGATAATGTCCATAATAATGGACTAAACCGCTGAAACTGTAAGCCAGCCCCAGTTAAATGTTTTCCTTTATAAGGTCATGATGTCTTTTCACAGCAATAGAAACCTTAACTAAGACTGTTCTTAGAGGAACAATCAATGTAAAAACGTGAGACATGAAGATACCCAGGGAGTCACTGAAGCTGGGGGAGCTCCAAGTGGTGTGTGCTCATCTTCTGTTCTAGAAAAACAGAGATGAGGACCATGTGTGAAAGACAGGAAAATCAGCCTAAAGCAAAGAGAAGATTTAAAGATGCCAAAAAAAAAGGACCTGAATGTAAACACGAATCTTGAGCTGTTAAGATTGTCCAGCAGGCATTCAGCATTTAAAATTAATATATATATATA
>CABHPH010145789.1:14822-40669 GCA_902168325.1 Peromyscus nudipes | reverse complement strand
CCTCCTCCTCAGTTCTTGAGAAGGTGTTGTTATTAGAGGAAGTCTGAGCCAGGGAGATGGCTCAGCAGGTAAAGGCACTTCCCACACAATCCTTCCACCCTGAGTTTGATCCCTGGGACCCATGTGAGAAAAGCTTTGCGCAGTGCAGTGGTGTGTATCTCTAAGCCTAGCACTCCTAAAGTGAGGTGAGAGGCAGGGACAGGAGAATTGTCTGGATGCTCATAGGCCAGTTAGCATGGCAGGAACAAAGAGAGACCCTGCCTCAATAAATGAGCACGTTTAGGAAATGTTTCCATTTCCTAAAAATGTGTCTTTTTCTAAAGACATTTTTCCAAAAAAAAAAAAAAATGTACCTGGCCACCTGGGGTCCAACATCACAAACACACGCTGCTGCCTCTGTAGGAGGAAATCCCGCGGTGAGGAGAATGGACTGTTAGGGTGCATAGAAAGCCCATCCAGGCATTCCCTGTCTTCCTCGGCCAGGTCACAGGCTCCTCCTGGAGGTATTGACTCTCAGGACTACTGTCCCTCTAGCTAGTACAGCTATCATCCATGTGTGCTCCCTGTAGCTCCATGTTGGTCCTTGATGAGACCTTTTTCCATGCTGGCCAAGGACTCTGTTGAAGTCAGAGCCTGCCAAGTAACATGTCTGACCATCCACATTCTCTCTCACTCATTTCTACTTATTCTTATCCAGGTGTATTTATATTTATTATATTATTAATTATATTAAATAATTACAATTAAATATTGTGTTGTATATTAACATATATTGAATATATAAATATTACATATTTATATCCAGTATAAACTTAGAACAGTATCTATGTATAGTAAATGCTCAATAAATGCTATTATCATTGGTCCCTCCTACCCTTCAAGGACTTTCCCATTCTTTCTTTTTTTTTTTTTTTTTTTTTTTTTTTTTTCTCCGAGACAGGGTTTCTCTGTATAGCTTTGCGCCTTTCCTGGAACTCACTTGGTAGTTCAGGCTGGCCTCGAACTCACAGAGATCTGCCTGCCTCTGCCTCCCGAGTGCTGGGATTAAAGACGTGCGCCACTACCGCCCGGCTTCCCATTCTTTCTTTAGACGACTGTGCCTAATATAGGCAGCTACAGTGGTATTCATCACCCCAGTGGACAGTGGTATTCTGAGACTCGGAGCTCTATCTTTGGAGGGGGTGCTGTGTGTGTGTGTGTGTGTGTGTGTGTGTGTGTGTGTGTTGTATGTGCACAAGTATGTGCTAAAGTTGCCATGCTTGCTGGGTGTCCTCCTATGTTACTCTTTACCTCTCTCCCTTAAAACAGGGTCTCTCACTGAACCTGGAATTAGTCTGGTGACTCTCAAGACCCCCAGATCCTCTGATCTCTACCCCTCCCCAATGTAGGGATTACAGCTACACCTGGCCATGCCTGACTTTTTGTATGGGTGCTGGGATCTGAAATCAGGTCCTCATGCTTGTATGAGAGATGTTCTTACCCACTGTGCTGCATGCTAATCATCTTCACACCCTTTGTGTCTGTCATAGAAGCTGACATTTTATGTAGGATGAGCATTTTCAGGGGAAATAAAACAGCAGACTTCTGGATGACATCTCAGATTTTGTTGGGTGAGCTAACCTTCAGATGAGGGTTAACCCACTCCAGTGAGTACATTATGTCTCCGTCCATACTGCCTATGGCACCTGGGAAATTTCTTCATGTGATTTGAACTTCTTTCTCCTAATCTGGGGGAAATGGGGAAACATGTGCAGGGAAGAAAGTCCTGGAAGAGGGAAGGAATAAAGGAGGAGTGTTAATACAGGTGACTGATCCCACTTAGTGAATTAGTCAGGCCCGGTACTCTGTGCTCTTTGACCTTTGCAAGACGTCATTGTCAACCCTGCTTCCCAGCAAGAGCATCCACCTCCTCCAAAGCACTTTCATCCTTAAGCAGCCACCAGAGCCCTCTAGGATGAGCCTAACCAAGAGGGCTGTCAATCCATCTGTTTCTCCACCCCGAGCAAGCTTTTGATGATGAGTTTCAGAGCATTTTAATCCTTTGATGGTTTCATAGTCCTGTCCTACGAGACACTTAGAAAACATTCTCCTTGCCAGGAATCCCATTACAGTCCAGCCCCACAGCTTCACTGGAGGAACTTGCAGCTTTCCTTTTGATGTTCTTATTTTAATGGGACATGTACATCGACTGTGATTTGTTTTCATCATATATCCATCTTCTTTCCTGTATCTGTGTAGTTTGGACTGATACACGTACTCAAGGAGTTTAGAGGGCAAGATAGTGCTAAGAAAAATTACAGTCGAAGAAAGCTGGTGTGGTGATTTGAATGAAAATGGCCCCTTAGGTCCATAGGGAGTGGCACTATTAGGAGGTGTGGCCTTGTTGGAGGAAATGTGTCACTGGGGGTGGGCCTTGAGGTTTCAGAAGCTCAAGCCAGGCCCAGCGTCTCTCTTTCTTCCTGCTGCCTGTGGCTCCAGATGTAGAACTCTCAGCTACCATGTCTTTCTATGTGCTGCCATGCTTCTCTCCATGATGGTAATGTACTAAACCACTGAAACTGTAAGCTAGCCCCGATTAAACGCTCTCCTTTATAAAAGTTGCCATGGTCATAGTGTCTCTTCACAGCAATAGAAACCCTAATGAAGACAGCGGGGAGGAGGGAAAAGAGAAGGCAATGAATGAGCCACATATGCGCAAGTCAAATTTGCTGTGAATAATCAGAGTTGAGCCCACTTGGGAACCAGGGAGCCAGTGGGAATAGCTGCCTCTCAGTTACCAATCCCAAGGGGGCAAAATTACCGAAGGATCTGTTCACCACCTCTCAGTGGCCACCAGCTGAAAGCGCTGGCTGGAAAGATAGAACTTGCTTTCACACACTTCTCATTTGCTGACAGAAATCCCTGGGCTGTGAGAACAGCCACACGATGTCAAAGACAGCAAGGGATGAGTAGATATCCAATACAACGCCCAGCTCCCATCCTTAACCCTATGCCTAAGGTGGTGGGATTCTGCCCTTTGTATCTGTATGTTTGGACTTCCCTGTCTGCTACAGAATGGCTGTTGGTGATGTGCACATACATCTGCCCTTTGCAACAGCTCTTTGCCTACTCATCATGGGTCATGTTTGGTTGTGTGTGCAGCATCCACATGGAGATGGAGAGTTAGATCTGGCTAGCCATCCAGTATACGCTTCCGCTTTTTCTCTCAAAGTTCTCCAAACAGTTACTCTAACTATCTTGTTTTATTGAGTCCTCACTTCTCCAGGCTAAATATCCCCCAGTCACCTCTGTAAATGGAATAGAGAAGTACCACTTGATGTTTATGCAATACCCTCCTGCTTGTGAACCATGATACATCAAGTTGACACTGCTCTGATTCCTCCCATATCAGCCATAGGGAAGAAGAGACCCTGGGCCAAGACCTCTAGATGCTTTAAAAAAAAAAAAACCCAAGGAAATGCATCTTCTCCCAGAACTTTCTAGAAGAAGAAATTAGCACTAATGTAGTCCAGTATGACTGTGGACTTCTGAACTCCAAAACTATAAAATATTAAATTATATCATTTAAAACATAATTTGCATACCAGAGCTAATCTGTGAGGATGGAGGCTTGTGATAATTTGTTAGAGAAACAACAAGAAAATAATATAGACAGGAGAAAATATACCCAGTTAACGGTCAGAATAGAGCTGGTGTGGTACTTTATTATCAGGTTTTAGAATAAAGAATATTGCCACAGATAAGAAAGAGACATCAAATAATATAGGGGTCAGGTATTCAAGAGGATGTGATAATTTTGAAATGTAAATAGCCAATAAGAAAACTTTAAAAATGCATTTAACAAGCTAACAGAACTTCAAGAAGAAATTTTCTAAATCCATAATTAATAACTACATTTTCAGATTTCAATTTCAACCTTTCAAGAAATATATATTTTGAGTTTTGTCTTTGGCTCCTAGTGCATAACTCCCTCCCTAAGACAGGTCAGAGAAACTAAAATTTCACTTCTCTAGGGCAAGTCTTAAAAACTCTAATACCAACACACACACACACACACACACACACACACACACACACACACACACCTTTCTGTATTGGAGCTAGCCATAAAGAAAATCTCTGTGGGGATGGAGAGAATGCTCAGTGGTTAAAAGTACTGGCTACTTTTCTAAAGAACCTAAATTCTGTGCCCAGCACCCACATGGCAGCCCACAGCCATCCGTAACAACAGTTTCAGGGAATCCAGTGCCATTTTCTGGCCTCTGCAGGCACCAGGCATGCAAGTGGCACACAGAAATCCATGTAGGCAAAACACAAATACATGTAAGTTAACAAAAAATAAAATTAAAAATAAAATAAAAATAAAATGAACACAAAGTAATTTTAAAAAAAAATCTCTAACCTATCTTTGTCTGAGAAAAAGACTTCTGAGGAAGTCTTAAGACTCCTTCAGTCCACAGGGCTGTTACCTATGTCCTGGATGGTGCAAAGCTGCACAGAGGCCAAGAAACAGATAGGCTTTTGTGTGCTTCCCTATGCACTCCATGAGCATCACATACACAATGAAGTCTTCATGTTGAGACTCCACGGGAAACTCAAAAGGATGCCGAGAGCTCTGGGTGGTTGGAGATGGAGAGGTCCCTGCTGGGTAGGGTGTGTCCAGAGAGCATGGCTGCTTCCCCGTCCTGCTCTCTTCTCCTCTCCCATATTTCATTCTGTGCATCTCTTCCTCTGTATCCTTCATAATACTCTGTAATAAACTAGCAAATGTATTTCCTTGAGTTCTGTGACCCACTCGGACAAGTTCATCTAATTGAAGAATGGGGTTGGAGGACCCGAATTTGTAGCTGGTAGGTGAGACACTCAGGCTTGAAACTGGCATCTGGAACAGAGGCAGTCCTGGGACTGAGCCCCCAGCTGGAGGGATCTGACTCTAGGTCTAGGGAGAAAGGCTCCAAACTGGATTGGTTCAGAGCACACCCAGCTTATGATGACTTGGCACTAGTTTCGTACTCACTGATGGAGACAATCGCCCACAGCTTTAGGGTCACAGAGGTAAGGGAGCAGAGGAGAAAGGAGTCATTTTTCCCCCCGACACACATCAGTAACTACTTCCGTTAGAAAGTCGAAAGTCTTCCCCCGCCAACTCACCCCCCTGGAGGGTTGGGAGGAGGGAAGAGGGGTATCTGTGTTTGGTATGTAAAATGAATAAAAAATTTCTTTTTTTTTACATTAAGCACAATACAGCAATTTATTTAGATGCTTAAAATGTATACAAAAGAAAATAAAGACCACAAAATCATACATACTACAACAGTGTGTCGTATATTAGATGGTATAAATGAATACACCCAGCGGTGCTCAACTAAAGAGGAAACTAAATATCCCAAATGCAGCACTCATCTGTGCTTACTGCTCTGACACAATACATTTGCTAGTTTATTATAGATCTAAAAGGTGTCAAAATTGGTAGCTGTAAAATCAATTCTTGCATGTTATTTTAGCTTAAAAGGTCTCAGAAAGAGATCTGAAGTATCAGTTTTGACTATTGTAATGTCAAGGATACTCAGAACAAGAAAAAAAATTCTATAATACAGGAGAGTCCAGATATATATCTTATGTTGCTGGCCTCTGCTGCAAGATTGTATAAGGTTATGTGCAAAAACTAAGTCTGTCCAAAGGTCCATACTATCGCAGGGTCAAGCTTCTGCTAGATAGACTAGATATCACATTTATCACACAGCAAAGGCAACACTAAAAACCAATCTATGACAGGCACACAGTAACAGTGTCATAAGCATCACTTGAGGTCTAAAAGACTGTACAAATATACATTTCAACTATTCAGAATGAATACATGAAAAAGGCCCATGTTCCCAAGTCTACTCACACCTGACTGGTAGCATGTATGCCCACCCTGCACTACAATGTGAATCAGGGTAAGGCTTTCCCAGGACATCCAACCAAACATCTTTACTGAGGGAAAGAAATACTGGAAAGGCAAGTAACCCACCCCTCTGGAGGGGCAGGAAGAGGGAAGAGGGGGGATATGTGATTGGTACGTAAAATGAATAAAAAATTTCTTCATTAAAAAAAAAGTTTCAAAAAAATCTTAAAAAAAAAAAAAAAACAGAAAGTCCTCAAGTCCATGACGTCTGCTTCCATCTTAAGAAACTGGAGGGAGCCAGGTGGTGGTGGCGCATACCTTTAATCCCAGCACTCAGGAGGCAGAGTCAGGTGGATCTCTGTGAGTTTGAGGCCAGCCTGGTCTACAGAGTGAGTTCCAGGACATCCAGGGCTGTTACGCAGAGAAACTCTGTCTCAGAAAACCAAAAGAAAAAAGAAAAGAAAAGAAACTGGAGGGGAAAAATTAAACCAAAGAAGTAAAGCAAAGCAAAAGAAATAATACATATCAGAACAAAGGTCAACTAATGGGAAAACAGAAGAGACAAATCTGTGAGAACAAGTGCTTTGGGCTTGAAAAAGTCAGTAGGACTGACGGCCCTCTAGCCAGAAAAACTGGGGCAAATAATGGAGGCAACAGAGAGATCATTAATATAAGGAACGTAAGACATTTGTATCTTTAAATCTACAGATAGTAAAACAATAATAAGGATGTGTTATGTACAACTCTATAGCAATGGTTTCAACAACTTAAGAGGGTCAATTCTTCAAACAATTCGTCAAATTGGGGTCAAATCTTCAAACTAATAAAGCTCACCAGAAGGAGCCAGACCAAAGAACGAGTGTGTACTGTAAGATTTTATTTATATAAACTGCTAGAAAATGGAAACTAACACGAAGGGAAACTGTTACCTGTTGTAGAATGTTATTTTAAGATGTGTTAATTTTGTTTATGTTGCATTTATTTAACTCTGTGAAGCTGTGTTGCTGTGCCTGTCTAAAACACCTGATGGTCTAATAAAGAGCTGAATGGCCAATAGTGAGGCAGGCGAGAGGAATAGGTGGGGTTGGCAGGCAGAGATGATAAATAAAAGGAGAAATCTGGGAGTAGGAGGAAGGAATAAGAAAAGAAGAAAGAGGGCACCAAGGGCCAGCCACCCAACCACCCAGCCAGCCATGGAGTAAGAGTGAAAGTAAGATATACAGAAGTAAGGAAAGGAAAAAGCCCAGAGGCAAAAGGTAGATGGAAAATTTAAAGTTAAGAGAAGCTGGCAAGAAGCAAGCCAAACTAAGGCCGGGCATTTATAATTAAGAATTAGGCCTCCCTGTGTGATTAATTTGGGAGCTGGGTGGTGCCCCCCCCCCCAAAAAGAGTAAAGAGTAAAAAAACAAACAACAGTTACCTTCCGCCTGGGGATGTTAGGAGTGCATAGGCTGGGCCAGGAAAAGCAGACAGGGTTGACTGCAAAGGAGCAAGAGGGAAATCGGGGGAGGAAGTGATAAATATTTCCAATATGCAGTGATGACTTCACCGCAATCAAGTGGTAAACACATATGTCAATGCACATTAAATTGCACCCTTTAAGAATGTACAGTTTATTTTAATGTCAATTACACCTCAACAAAAACGTGACGTTTCCTTTCTAATGTGGTGGGGGTGTTCTCTAAGCTGTGACTCTGTGTTTAAAGTTTGAATTTGAGGAATGATCCAGCTTAATTAAAAATGAAACCCACTCCAAACACCTATTCATATCCTGTCGTATGCATTGCTACAAAGCCTTCCCCCCACCCACCCCCACCCCCGTGAGGAAATGCCGTGTTGGGACAGAGTTGGAGCCTTGAAATGAGGGGAGAGCATGGCTGGAACTTAGCTGGAGCCACCGAAAGTGCCAACAACACAGAACAACACAGCTTCTTGTGCCCGCTGTTTCCCCAAGCAATACACAGAGTGAAGAGTGCCCATTTTCTTTGCTTCTGGTCTGAGGCATGAGGACCGAGTCTAGCCAACTTGCCAGCTCCTCTGTCCTGGCCTGGCCACACGCTCGCTCGGCAACTTCTTTTCCAAGTCACTGTTATGCTGAACCTTTAAGGGCGTTGTTTGGTGCCTTACTTACAGGCAAGTCAAAGAGCTTCATTTCTTAGCAATGAACCTCAATGAGGAATCGGTTTGGGTGTCTAAAGCCGGCAGTGAAGTGTTTGATCCACGAAGGGAATCGGGCTGTTCTAACTCATTGGCGACAGAGCGAATTTTCCTCCCCACAAATTTCCCTCCAGCCTAAATTTGGCTCAGGTATATCCTGCAAACCAGAACCCGGAGTGCTTACAAAACAATGGGGTCTAATTGAAAAGAACCTGAGGTCTGGCAGAGTAGGAGTGTCGTAATTCCTCTAGGAGTCCTGTCTCCTGCCATCACCAACCTCCATCCGCTGGTGAGGACTTGGTGTTTCCTCTCACTGCTGGGAATGCCGCCGCCCTCTCAGGAATGCCACCGCGGTTGCCCTGGGCAACCCTTTCTTGTGCCATGTCCTTTCTCAGGAAGATGAATACAAGCTGTGCATAACTGAATGTCAATCCCACCCTTGGCAACCAGCGGTCTCATTAAGCAGAGACTAAAAGGACTCTGAGGAGAAATACATTTGACCGAGTATGTAGTTCAGGGAAGAACCAAGAAGGAGGAAGAGACTTCTTGGCATGTGGGGGCCGCTTTCAGGCAAGCCTCCTTATTCCCTGAAGCCCTGTATCTTCATTTCCTGGTTTAAACTCTCTCTCTCTCTCTCTCTCTCTCTCTCTCTCTCTCTCTGTTTATTTCATCAGAAAAACCTGTGATTTGGAGTCAGGAGTAGAAAGAATTGGTCTCTGTGCCTCTCTTAGAACACGAGTCTGTCAAGGATGACCTGGGCTCTTCCTGCTTTAACCTACCTCTAATTCATAGTGGACCCTCAACATAAGTCAGTCTCTCCCACGGACTCCATTTCTCCATCTGCTGAAGAATTCTGGACTCTGGGTTTTAATCCCGAAATTTCTGTTCTGACAGATTTAGTAAAGCTGTGCTCTGATTGCTGTCTGGAACTCTGGGCTCTCGGGAAATCAGTCAGAATCTTATGGAAATAAACGTTGTCCACGGAGTCCACCACCCTGCTTCAGTTTCCGTTTGCTGCATCATACCTCCTGTAACACTCTTGGGACAGTCTGGCAAGAGAACCATCCAATCTGTGCAACAGGGAGCCACAAGCGCAAGGGCATCAGAGATGATTAAGTAAGATTAATTCAGAAACAATTGACAAAGAAAAGGTCCTGTTGGCCATGTTCCAAGAAAACTGTTTTCCACGTTCAGTGATCAGGCTGCCTTTGAAGTCTCAGAGTCCTAGTAGAAAAAAGAAATTCAATTTTGAATGTTTCATGCAGCACTCAGTACTTTGCCCTAAATAGATTATCATAGCATTTATCACAGCCCCACTTTATCTGGTATTAATTATTTGTAATAACAGAAGCCAGATATCATAAAACAAGACATCACTTATCCAGTGTCATGAAGGTCAACTAGTCACCATTCTTAGCTCTACTGGAAGAACCAACTCCAGCTTGGTTGGAGTTGAGAGAGAATGTCTTTCTTTTGTGTGTGTGGTGGGTGTGGCTGTGCTCACCCAGGCATGCACCTGTGGAGGCCAGAGGTCAGTGGCAGATGTCTCCCTTTATTACTCTCCATGTAATTTTTTGAGATGGGGTACTGACTGTTCCTGTAGCTGTCTGTTGTGACTAAATTATCTGGTCAGCGAGCCCCCAGGCTCCTCCTGTCCTCTTTCTCCCCACCAATGTTGGGGTTACAGATGGCACTGTACCCAGCTTTTACACAGGTTCTGCAGATCAGAATTCAGTTTCCTGTAACTGTGAAACAAAGCATTTTACCCACACAAGCTGCTTCCCAGCCTCGTGCAATGTCCTTTGTTAAGGACATCACTGCCGCCTGTGTAAAAGTAAACCCTGCCATAAAAAAAATTAAATTAAATTAAACTAAATTAAAAAAACATAAAAAGGAATTTAAAAAAAAGTAAACCTGTGAGTGGCATACCTGTTAACTGAATCCTACCACCTTGGACAGTGTTTAGTGAGATGAAGTATGGAGAGAGATTGAACTTGGAATATGCAGGCGAGACAGAAAGCTTGTGTGAGAGATGGATGGTTGCAGTCTTGCTCTGTCAGCCTGCCTTGATTTCAGCTACAACTGCACTGGATGGTTCTAGGGGACCAGACCCATCTCACTGTAATGGTGCCTGGTGTATACATCCTGTGGAACCTTTGGCATTCTGCCCAGAACCTTCATAAGCTGTGCAAACATAACATGGCATACTCTTTTTTTAAATATGGAACACTTCACACATTTGCATGTCATCCTTATTCAGGATGCTAATCTTGTCTGTGTCATCACAACTGAGTAGAGAATATAATAGAAGACGTAAACACTCCAATATCCCTGTCTTCAGGGAGACAGTGTGACTCTGGAGGCCCCAGCAGAGTCCAGCTTTGCTGCCCATAGTAGCAACTTCCATCTTTGTATCAACCTTTCCTGTTTTCCTGTCTTGATGTCCACCACTCCTTAGCCCTAAGATCACCTCTTCTACAAGGAGTCAACCCCAAAAACTACCCCTAGTCCTTGTCTCTGCTTCAGCTACAGCAGGAACTTCAGTGTAGATACCCTGCCTCATGAACTAAGTCTGTCAACTAGTTCTCTTCCCAAGCTTGCATCAAGTATCCATGGAGAGAAGAAGGAAATAAATGAGAAGAAACTGGGAACCAGATCTGAGTAGAGAAGTGGGAGGAGCCAGAGCTTGGTACTGGGAGATGGACAGGAGGCTAGGAGATGGCAACGTGGGAGCGAAGACAGGTCTTGCAGCCAGAAAAATAGAAATAGATCCAGACTCAACAAACTGGAGATGACCGTGACCTTGAATACAGCCATTCCAAGATACACATCTGACAGTGGAGCCAAAATGTATGGAGGATATAAGATGATCTCCCCTAACCCGTATTAACCTCAACACTCTAGTTTCTGGCTAGGGAATCAGGAAACGTGTCCAAGGCCAATTCTGTTGAGACAGAGAACCAGGTAAGCAAAGCAAACAGAGAGTGCAACAGGGCAGCACTATGTATGAATGGTAGTTGTAAAGAATAGCCAAGGAGTCATGATGCGGGCCATACAGCCAAAAGACCAGAATGCATGAAAGTAGAACCTTCAGTTTTGTCTGCCTCTGGGAGCTCATGTTCTTCTACATTTCGGCTAAGTTATAGTACACAGAGTGAGCTTTTTGATCCTGAGTTCTAGTCTCTTAGTGTGGTAGAAAATATACAAGGCTGTTCTTGCTTTGAAACCCAAAATATTATCAGGAAGGTGAAATTTTGAGATAAAGTCTTCTAAGAGGATCCAGAAGAAAAGGAAAAGAGTGATGGCTTTTTCTCAGAGTCCATTGACTTTCAAAGACGTGGCCATCCATTTCTCCAAGGAGGAATGGGAATGCCTGGACACATCTCAGAGGGATTTGTACAGAGAGGTCATGGTGGAGAACTACAGCAACCTGGTTTCTGTAGGCCTTTCTGTATCAAAACCAGAGCTAGTCACCTGCCTTGAACAGAACAAAGAACCCTGGATCATGAACATAGAGGAAGCAGAAGGTAGAGAACCAGCTTTGTTTTGTTATCCCATTCAAGAGTTGTTTCCAAAAGAGCATACAGAGGATACTGGCCAAACACAACTATCAGGACAGTTTGGAAGTAGTAGCCTTGGTGAATTATGCATAAAAATGTTCTGGGCATGTAGATGTGTCAATGATGAGCCAGAATCATATGCTGCTGGAAATGGTCTTCATGAAGCACACATCACTGGCAATTCTGAAAGGAAAGATGAAACCCCCCCCCAAAAAAAAACCTCACTCTGCATCATTTCCATTCAGATCTTGCAATATTTATTCAACTACTCAAAATTACTCATGCGACATTGAAGGGAAACAACCAAAATCCAAAGTGTGTAGACAGTACTTCAGACACCCTTCAAAATTTGGGGAAAATCCAAGATATAGTGTTGGACAAGAATATAAGAAATTTGGGAGGAGTTACAGGAGATGCTCAGACCTCTTTAGAATTAATATGGTTCATACTGAAGAATAACTGTGCAAATGCAAAATATGGGGAAAGTTGTGTTCTAAGTTATTAGTACTTAAGGAGCATTATAAAATCCATATGACAAAAGAATCACACAAATGTCCAGAGCTGGACAGGTTCCTTTCACATGCATCTAAATATAGAGCTCATTGTAAAATTCACACGGAAGAGAATGCTTTCAAATGTACAGAGTATAGCAAGTCCATTCCCTGTGGGTTTTCTCTTCATTTTCCTCAGAGAACCAATACTGGAGAAAGACCTTTTATATGTGAAGCATGTGGCAAGTCTTTCACTCGGAGTCCAGCACTTCATATTCATCACAGGATCCATACTGGAGAGAAACCTTATAAATGTAAAGAATGTAGCAAGCCATTTAATCAGGCCTCAAATTTTAAAGTTCATCAGAGGATCCACACTGGAGATAAACCTTACAAATGTAATATATGTGGCAAGTCATATATTCAGAGATCAACACTTCAAATTCATAAAAGAATACATACTGGAGTGAAGCCTTACAAATGTAAAGAATGTGAAAAGTCCTTTACCAAAGGCCCAACACTAAAAATTCATCAAAGAATACACACTGGAGAAAAACCTTACAAATGTAATGTGTGTGGAAAGTCCTTTGCTCAGAGCTCAACACTAAAAGATCATCAAAGAATACACACTGGAGAGAAAACTTACAAATGTAAAGAATGTGACAAGTCCTTTAAAAATGCATCAAATTTTCAAGCTCACCATAGGATCCACACTGGAGATAAACCTTACAAATGTAAAGAATGTGGAAAGTCCTTTACTGCAAAATCAACACTTAAAGTTCATCAAAACATACACACTGGAGTGAAACCTTACAAATGCAAAGAATGTGGAAAATTTTTTAGGACATACAACTACAAAGGCATCACAAAATACACAAAGAGGAGAAAATTTACAGAAGAAAATAATGTGACAAATTTTACCAGGGCCTCAACACTTCAAGTTTATCAAAGAATCCATAATGTAGAAGAAAGTTAAAAATACACAGATTGTGACAAGTTCTTTGTCCATGATTAATGTGTTAAAGGCCACTAAAGACCCATTGAATACATAACCTTTAAAATTATAATTAATGTGTTATTTCCCATGTATCATCTCTGCAAAAACTCACTAAAACCATACATTAGAGAAAGCTTACAAAAACAAAGCATGTGCAAAAACATTATCTGTGTCCTTAAATCTTAAAAATTATCACATAGTACATACTAGAGAGTACCCATACAATATTAAGAGAGTAGCAAGTGTTATGGAGTCTTCAGATATTGAAGCCTAACAGAATATTACTAATGGGAAGAAATTTAACAAATGTACAGAATTTTTTAAAAAATTTCTTTACAAGAAGCTCAAAACATAGAGCATGTCAGAAAATTCATGAAAGAAACAAACTCAATGGGTAATTATTGCCCCAGTACTCATACATTAAAAATGTCCTTTATAATGTCAGTAGTGGAAGGAAACCTTTAGCAAATATTCAAACATTACTCAGTGTCAGATGAGTGACATCAGGAAGCCCTATGCTTGGTGTGATTTTAGAAATATTTACCAAGAAATAAAATTTATGTTCACATAAAAGTTCCTTGGAAAACCATCTACATATATAGCAATGTATCAAGCAAAATTCCACAGAAATCACGTATTTAAATGATATAGGATTAATTTGACAATCGATGAAGGTAACAATAACTTAAAATGTGAAGACTTAAGGTATGCCAGGTTAAGTTTACTAACAGCCATATTGAGTCAAAATGATTGCATAATTTTCTGTATATTTTTATGGGGCAAGATATTGAGCTCAGAATGATATAGCTTTTATATAAATATTATTGTATTTCTAGTATTGGAGATTTTATATAATATAATATAGACAATTTTAAACCAAGTCATTCCTCTTTTTTTCAATTATTAATAAATACAATAAAACTGGTGTACAATTTCTGCTTCAAAAAAAAAAAAAAAGAATAGCCAAGGGTGAAGAAGACAGAGCCGATCAGAAAGCCATAAAGATGAAAGATCAGAGAGACAGCAGTGGATGAGACGTTCTGATGTTGGGAACTCCATGTGCATCATCACTCTTTGGATAACGTCAACAACCAATTGAAATATATCCTTATGTCTGTGGACTGGCGCCTCCTAGTGATACTCTGCTAAGTAGGCTTTCTCCATTAATAATAGGGTTCGCTGCTGAAAGAATGGACCTCCTAACCCATATTTTTGCACCAGAGAAGAGAGTTGTGTCTACCAAATGACTTGAAACTCCCATGCTCCCAAAGAATTGTTCTTGACTTGGTTGTCAAACGCCACACTGTTTTCTCTTCTGCCAAGGTCTCTTAACTTCTATCTACAGCCAAGTCCTGTTCTATGCTGTGTTAGTTCTACCCCAGGCAGGAAGATTTTAAAGAAATGTATCCAGGTAAATCATGTTGTCCTTCCTAAGCTCATAAGAATACTCAGGTTTCATAGGAACTTGAAGTAAATAAAACTTCAAGAGTTCTCTTTGGGGAAAAAAATTACAAAACAATGAAAAAAATTAGGTATACATATTGAGAAAGAGTCTGAGCTAGTAAAAAAAATATTTTAGACTTAGTCTTATTGGGTTTATGATAACTCTATATTTTCTCAAGTAGAAAACATAAGGAAGTTTTCAGTCCTTCATTGTCTTAATTCTACTTAGTGACTACATCACTGATTCATGACCCAACATCCCGGTCTATGCCACCCACAGCCACACTTCTGCTTGCCCATTGCTTTCTTGGAGTTCAAGTTTCAAAAAGCATCACTCCCCCTTTTCAGAAGCATTCTTGGCAAGACTTTTGTTCTCTATAGTCAGTCCCCACACAGACAATTCTTCTTAGATAAGTTTAGTATATCTGTCACTTACTTACAATTCTTCATAGTATTCCAGATGTGCTTAAAATAAGATTAAAGCTCATGACCACAGCCAATAAGGCTTCATGTCATAGACCCTTGCTTAGCTCTCCAGATTCATTTTGTACCACTCCTTCTCTTCCTTTTTTACCTCTCTTCTTTGGTTTCTTTTTTGTTCCATCTGTCTGGGATGCTCCGACCCACAGCTGAGACCTTGTCACTCATGTGTCAATTCCAGCATCTCCTCCCGGATTCTTTTTCTATTGTTGTTGTTGTAACAAATTACCACAAATGTAATGGTTTGGGCAACTTGAACATATTATAAAAGTACTATAGTTATGGAGTTCAGAAGGTCAAAAATGGGTCTCACAGGGCTGAAATCAAAACGCTGGCAGTGTTCCTTCTGAAAATGCTAAGGGAGAATCTATTTCCTAGGTTTTTCCAGATTCTCAAAACTTCCATCATTCTTCAACCCTTCTTCTTGCTAAAGGTAGCAATGATGAATGAAGTCCTATGACCACTCTGACTTTTTCTGCTTCCCTTTTGGGAACTCTTGTAAATAAGTTGGGCCCGTACAATCTCTTACATTCCTGTATTAATGACATCTGTCATTTCAGAGTCCTGCTTAAATTCTCCAGATTCTGCGTATCAGGATAGGGATGTCTTTAGAGGATCCTATACTTTGTATCACACATCTAGAAGTTCCCCAAACACCTAATCTGATACACCCAGTAGTCCTTACCACCATACTAGTCACTCTCAGTTCTGCATTCCATCATTTTGTAAAATAATCCAACCATTTTTATCTGTCTTCACTAGAGGAGTAAACTTCCTAAGGACAAGAGGTTTGCCTTGCCTGTGGGTGTCAGTGCTGGGCCAAAGTGCTGAGCTTAGCATGTAGCAGGGACTCCATGAGCAAGCAAATGGATGACAGAGCTGGAAATCAGAGAACCATGTTTTACTTTATATGTCACAAAATACATGGCAAAAGCAACTTCAGGAAGAATTTATTTGGGCTCACTGTTTGAGGATGCTGCTGTTCATTGTGGCCGAGAGGTCATAGCAGCAGGACCACGAGATAACTGGTCCTGTTCATCTGCAGTTAGGAAGCAAAGGACATTGAATTCTACTATTTAGCTCTTTTGCCCAGTTCATGGAATTACACCACCCACATTAATCTAATCTAAAGAGTTCCTCACAGACACACCCAGAGGTTTGTTTCCATGGTAACTCTAAATGCCATGAAGTTGACAATCAAGATTACTTGTCACAAGAACCATCTGATAAATTAAAACAAGTACCCTTAAATACTTCTTATAGATATTATTTCAAATTCCATTATATGATTTAGAATTTAGAAACTGGCTAAGTTAAAATTCAGGGTCATTGACTAACGAATAACATAATCTTCAACATTCACTAAGTCTCAATCTCTTTGTCAATATCATAACCATAATAATACCATTTTACTGGGAATTTTTATGGATTGTAAATATGTATGAAAGATGCTTGGCATGGTGTCTCATACAGTATTTACATAGATATCTACTTTTGTTACTAGTCCCCTTTTTACAGATTGGAGAAACCAAGGCAAGTTATTAAGTGGTAGATATGGGAACTTCATCCTAATCTGCTCAATGGTAAAACTGAGACTCATTGTAGCTGCTATTTGTCTACAACTATTGTGATAAATAAAAGCCCAGAAATGGAGCATGGAGCATGGAAATGGGTGGTTTGTCTATGTCTGCAAAGTGGTTCTACATATATCTAAATGAGTATTAGGAACAGTATATAGGAAACATCAAATGCATATGGAGCTGTTATGGACTGAGGGCTTATGCCCCATTAAAATGCATATGCTAAAGCCTTATCTTCTGGGTATTTTGGTATTTGAGAGTGGGGCCTTTGAGAAATTATTGTGTTTAAATGTGACAGTGAAGGTGATACATCATGATGTCATTATTTTAAGAGAGGGGGGAGACATGAGCTACCTCGCTCTCTCGCTCTCTCCTGCTTTCTCTCTCTTTCTTTCTTGCTCTAGCTATCTCTCTCTTTATGTGTATACAAAGAAGACATATGAACACATACACACACACACACACACACACACAAGATGGCAGCTGCCTGAAAACTAGGAAGAAGATCTTGCCATAAATGAAACTTGCTAGCACCTTGATTTTAGACTTCTCAATCTCCAGAGGTCGCGATGTCTATGAGATGTAAGTGCACGCTGTTGCAGTCACTCTGTCTATGGTATTTTGATACATAGCCTGAGATAAGAAGAGAGAATAAAGTCAGCAACAACCTACAGAAGTTCTAGAAGACAAATTGGATAAATGTAGAAAATCCTGGACACATTAGTATGGAGGAAAATGAAGTCCTTTAAAGGATGACTGACTTTACCTGTGACTGAGAGAATGCTAACATGGTTGTCCATGTAATCCAGACTCTGTCTCATCCCAGCATCCCACCACCTGGCACGACCATGCTCTTGGGAGTTGCACTGTGGCCTCCAGTCTAAACCTCTTCCTAGAATAAGTGATTTACTTCCATGCCTCATTATGTGCTTCGACTTGGAGATCAGGGCCTTTCAACTTCCCTTTCCTCTGTGAGACTCTTGGCCATAATTCACAAAAGTCTTATCTACTGGTCCTGATGTCATCTTGTGAAGGAGAGCATTGAAGGACATAATACTCAAAAGACAGCATTTTCCTGGAGCTAAAGTATGTTGCAAAAGAAACTGAAAACCCATGAATACAATGACTATGATCCCCTGTGACCTATCAGATGAGTCCCATGTGGGTTAGATCTGTTGCAGGGAGATAGCAAGCCAGCATTCCCTCCACCCCCTTGCACAGCTGACTAGTAGTGAAATTTCTCAACTACACTGCATGGTGACATTTTCCCCTAAAGACCTGCTGAATTGTTGCTGACCCATTCTGCCTGGTCTTCATGTTGTACCAGCTCCCTAACTGGAAAGCATCACAGTCACAGCCACAACTTAAAGCCAACCACATTATTCTCTGCAGTTCATTGGTACCATTAAACACATTTGGGAGAAGTGCCTAATGGGTAACTAGCTCCTGGACGACTGTAAATACAAAAATGGCAGCACTTTTTCTCTTCATTTTGACAAGTAAGCAAATATGGTTTAAAGAATGCATCTGAAAAACCTGTAGCTTCCCCCAGAGAAAACTATTAACACAGGACGGGTACTTTCCAAAGTACTGGGAAATGTTGAGTCAAAGGACATTTTAACCATATGGTACTTACAATCAAAACAAACAGCTTAAACTCCACCATTAAAGCTCAAGACTTTTCAGAATAAAATGTTTATGAAATTTTTACCTGAAAATAAATGACACATTCTGCCTGGTCTTTGTATTGTGAATAATATGAAACATTTGCAAATAATAAGATAGTCAATGATATGATAACTAAATGCAAGAAAGAGATGAAATTTATACAATGACATGATATAATAGAGACACACACACCACTACCACCAGAAATGTTGACAGAGGGGTAAATTTATAAAAATGTAATAATGAACCTTCATGAGTAGAGTAGCATTCAATTAGAATAAGCAAAACAGTAAGCATAGTAAACTATGAACATTAACAGGAAACAGCATTAATAGGAACATATGAACTCCTGTTTTCCTTTGACAAGTGAAATAATAAAGTACATAAATTAGAATAAAGAGAGTCTGTATAATACAGGAAAGCTGAATATCTACACTCCCAAAGGGAGACTATTTTATTTCTTACAGGAAATGCATCACTACTTTCTGAGGCCATCGAATATTTATAAAGATTGATGATTTATATTTTACCACAAAAAAATTGATAATAAATTCCAACTGTTGATAGTCTGCGCTATTAAAACAAAACAAAAATTATATAGCTGGCTTCCCAATTATTTTATCGAGCTAGTACAACCTGGTAACAATCATTGACAACTGTGTCACATAAAGCTACTTAAAGTATAGCTGTAAAATTCAAAATATAATATTAGTAATATAAGGCTTAGGAGGATACTCTAAGAAAAATGTGCGGTGAACAACTAGCTTTATCCCAGGAATACATGGCAAATATGTAACCAATTTCTCTTCATAAAGTAAGTTAAAAATAGAAAACACTATTATCATGCTATCAGATGCTAAAAACTCACTTGATAATATTTTGTATCCAACCCAATAATAATTTTTATAAACAAGAAGTGGAGAAAACTTATTTTTATGTTGCTAATAACCACAAAAACAAATAGTGATATGCTTATAATGCAAAGGTAAATTTGCATTATAGATTTTGTCATTTAACACTCATAGAAATCTTCTCAGCAAGCAAATTATTATCTCTAACTTATAATATGGAACTGAAGCACAGAGAGAGAAGTAGACACCTATACCTGGGAAGCAGATTCCAAACATAAGATTATGGTCACTTTTCCCTTGTGCATTCACACTTTATTTCCTATATGATCTGTAAGGACAAATGGGTTAAAAATTATGTCTATGTTGTGCACAGTACATGCTGTGTACTGTAAGTCCACAGTATAGAGTAACATAACTCCTAACAATAACAATATAAAGAAGATGGGGATAAAACAGTATTTCATTATGGTGCTGAAGTTAAGTTGTCAACAACTCACTTAACTGCTATCAATCTCAGGTTTAAGAAGTAGTCATCACATTACTCATAAAAAACCTTTTATTAAAAATATGCAAAAGAAATGAGACAATCAAGGCTGTTTGCCATAAAAATCAAGTAAATTCAAAGAAAGATAATAACAAAGGAAATGAAGGAGAGAAAAGGTATAAGACCCAAAGAAAAAAACCAAACTAGCAGCTGTGAGTCCCTTCTTATCCATAATTACATTAAGTGTAAATGGATGAAACTCTCATATCAAAAGGATGGTTGACTACTGGGTAAATCTCAGAGCATTTGCCTAGCATAGACACAGCCCTGGTTCCAGCTCAGAAGTGCAGAGGAAAAAGAGACAGAAATTGACAGAAACAAAATATCATGATCCAGCTATTTGCTGTCTATAAGAGGCACACTTCTGATCCAGACACACACAGACACACAAAGACAGAGAGAGAGAGAGAGAGAGAGAGAGAGAGAGAGAGAGAGAGAGAGAATGGAAACTAGCATTCCATGAAAGCAATGCCCCAAGGGAGCAGCAATGAGAGACTAAGAAAACCCTGGACACGGAAGTGGATTCTCTTACAATGTGTGCTATAGAAGAACCTTGATAAAAACGTAAGGGCAAAACAGTATGAAATGGAAAAGGGTTTGTAGCATTAACAAGTATGTTTAAAGCAATAATTTTTCCATTACATATCAAATAAGTAACTCAGGTGCAGAAAGAAACGAAATACATTTATTTACTAGTGGTGGTACAGAGCCATATCTTGAGATAAAAAGAAGAAACACAGAGGCAAAAGAAAAAAATTAAGTGAATGGTGGTAAGATAATGCACTACCCTTGCATGTCTGTGGCACAATCGGAGGAGAGGTTTACTTTGGCCCATGGGGTCAGAGGTTTCAGACTATGGTCACTTGGCTCTGTCGATTTGGGCTTATGGTAACATCATACATCATGAGTGTTCGGGTCCTGGGGTAACTGAAGAGTTAGGGAATTGGAAAGGAGGAAGATTTTTAAAGACACACTTAATACTTTCAAATTCTTGTCTTTCATTAAGCGATGGAAAATCCCCAAACAGTGTGACACACATCCAAGCGTTTCTATCTCAGTGCAGCATTCAGAAGAAGCCAGCACAGGTCCGTTTATGGCTGATCCAAAGCTTAAAGTGAACTGACAGACAACAGGGGTGGTTTCCACATTCCAGTCTTAGACACACTTCCTGGGTTTGGGCAGCACAGGGTAGTGCTTCGCTGACTACAAACTTAACCCAACAATCATGGATGTGGTTAGTTATTTCTTCCTCAATTTGCCCAAAAGGCAGAGACTGGGTTTAATGTGTACACACTTGTTTTTGATGTCCACAGCTCTGTGCCACCTTGGCTCCACATTAATCCTCGATATAAGCCACAATATAAAAAATTCAAGCCAACAGATTCTCGCTGGTCTCCCCCCCCACCCCGGAATTTTATTACCTCATTCTCACTTAATTAAACACTTCCTGGTTTGCTCACCTTACCCACCTTGTAAGGTCTGCCTTCATCTTAAAAGTTCTTAACCTTTCTTCTGCTCTCTCATTTGGTTCTTTGACTGAGAAAATATTCTGGGGTGGGGATGGGGGGGGCCCATCTTAGGATACATCACCCAAAGACCCAGGTGCTTTTCTGCTGATAGGAGCATGTTGTGAAAGAGGCCTGTTCGCTTTATGGTGGCCAGGAATCAAAAGGAGAGAGGCTGGGGTCCCAATGTAACCTTCAAGGTCATACCTTCAACTAGATCCCATCTTCCAAAGGTCCCACAATCACCCTGTGGCGTCACAAGCTGAGATAGAAACATCCAGCACAGCCAGGCAGTGGTGGCGCACGCCTTTAATCCCAGCACTCGGGAGGCAGAGCCAGGCGGATCTCTGTGAGTTCGAGGCCAGCTTGGGCTACCAAGTGAGTTCCAAGAAAGGCACAAAACTACACAGAGAAACCCTGTCTCGAAAAAAAAAAAAAAAAAGAAAGAAAGAAAGAAAGAAAGAAAAAGAAAAAGAAACATCCAGCACATGGCCTTTTGGTGAATATTCAAGATCCAAACTGTAGCAATTATAGTCATAAAAATAGGCATAGTTCAATTTAAGTATAATTGGTGTCTTTGGGGAAAAAATCCGAAAATGAAGAAAACATAAAATCTACACTCTTGAAAAAGCGTAACAGCAAATGTACACCAGGCAAAACTGATACAACATAATCAACTCATGACATAACCTGGGCAAATGATTAAACTTCTGGAATAAAGTAATCTGTATTTGTTATATATCTTAATAAAGTGCATCATTAAAAATAAAGCATCTAGACAGAGAGGAAAACATCCCATAAGAAGATTTTTAGAAATGGACCTGCCACAAAAACACGAGGGCCTGAGTCCCGACCCCCCACCAGCCATGTAAAAAGCCAGGCAGGCAGCAAGTACAGGCCGACAGCCTCAACACGTGCAGGGGTGGCGGTGGGTAGGCAGATCCCTAGGGTTCACTGGCCAGATGTAACTCCACAAGAACAGACACAAAAGGATCCGGGAAGTTAGCAGTCCCCTGTTCAGTGGGAGAACAGACACGAAAAGCAGTTCTTCAATAGACATAGAGATTTAGTTCTGTAAGGTGAAAAGGTTCTAGATATCTTTTCAATAATGGGTGCTCAATAAATTGTATTGTATTATACATTTAAATTGCTAAGTTGATAAATGTTACATATGTCTTGTTACAATAAAAATGTCAACCCTCTGGAAATATGAGTCTGTTTCTCAACTCTCAATTCTATTTTTTAAATAAATAAACATATATATATTCCTTGTGACATGCATTATAGTCTACAAGTATTAGTAGCATCTTCTGTCTTATGTTAACAGAATAATACAACTGTTAAATCCAAAATGACATAATACTTCAGCTACTGATCTGTGTCTGTCTTTACACAACTATTATATACCTCAATTAATGTAGCTGTGTATTAAATTGTGAAAGTGTAAAGTCCTCCATCTTTTGAGTTTAAGGTATTGTCTTGTTTCATTTTTTAATAAAAAGCAAGCAAAAATTATCTTGTGTCTTCTGTGTCCCTTGAATTGTTTGCATGACTTTTAGGATCAGTTTATCATTGTATGTAGAGTGAGGAGTGGGACTGAGTAGGCAGAACACTGAATATGTAGATCAATTTGGGAAATATTACCATGTAATGATGAGTCTGTGTGTCAGTTTGGCTCACAGGTTCAATCAAACACTAGCTTAGGTATTGCTGTGAAGTTATTTTTCAATGAAAGTTATGCCATAATCTGAGTGGGCATGATTCGGTGACTTGAAGGGCATTAAGAGAAGAAGTGAAATATCCTTGAACAAAACATTCCACCTGTGGTTGTACGGGCTGCAGTTTCTGTTCACACCCAAGAGCCCCACCTATCTTTCTGATGCCTGTTCTATGGATTTTAGACTAGTGAATGTCTTACAATAAGAAATATTTATGTATATAGGTGTCTGGATGTGTGTGTGTGTGTGTGTGTGTGTGTGTACATGATGCATGCCTTTTGAACAAGATCAAACTTTGCAATCCATGATGATAGCATGCCTTTCCATTCATTTGGATCTTCTCTTTGTTCTCGAACTCACAGAGATCTGCCTGCCTCTGAGGTGTGCACCACCATGCCCGAGCTTCTTTAAATTTTTTAGTAATATTTTGTTGTTTTTCAGAATACAGGTTTTACATTTCTTTTGCTAATTTTTTGTCTAAATGATAAAATCCTGTGGTGTTAAGATAACTAAAATTGTCATCACAATTTCACTTCAATTTGCTCTCTGTTTCTCTATATAACTTTCATTTATATTTGTATATCAGGTTTGTATTCTGTAATCTTGATGAAATTGTTTATTCTAATAATTTTAAGTGGGTTCCTTAATGTATTTTGTTATTTGAACCATAAGGTTTGTGTCTTTAGGGAGAAAAGAAACGAAGCCAATGTTTTAAAAGGGTGAATTGGGAGCGAGTAGAGAATGAACAACATGGTCTTGCTCTTGGGTGGATGAGGACCAGGATGCTGGAGGCAGGAAGGATAAATATGCTTCAGGCAGAAGTAGCACCATCTTCAAATACCTCCTAACAAGGTGGTTTTAAGCATCTGGAATATATTCCATATTGGGTTAGGAACTAAAGGAATTCAGAGAAGGTTGAGTTCTTATCTTTGCCTTTACAGAGTTTAGGTATGTCCAAAGCAGACGTGTGCAAACCATTGCCTTATCTGTGAAGGAAACGCCTCAAGGTGAGGCTTGAAACCATTGGGAACACCAAACCCAATACCTGTGGGTGTTTTCTATGCTTATCATACCTAAGATAAAGGTTTGGGTTTTTGTTTTTTTGTTTTGTTTTGTTTTGGTTTTGATTTTGGTTTGGTTTGATTTGGTTTGGTTTTGGTTTTGGTTTTTTGGTTTTGTTTTGTTTTTTTTATTTTTATTATTATTGTTGTTTTTGTTTTTTGGTTTGTTTTTTTTTTTTTTGGTTTTTTGGTTTTTCGAGACAGGATTTCTCTGTGAAGCAGTGCTGGCTGGAACTTACTCTGTAGACCAGGTTGGCCTAGAACTCATAGAGATCCGCCCGCCTCTGCCTCCTGAGTGCTGGGATTAAAGGTGTGCAAGGTTCGTTTTTAAGTACAGTATACAATTAGCAGCAATAATAGTAACTGAATGATCATAACTATGTGATAATAAAATGATTTCATTACTCAGGATACCATACAACTTAAAACTTAAGAATTGCTTATTTCTGGAATTTTCCATTTCCTATTTTTGGACTCTGGTTGACCACCGGTGACTGTGAGGCTGCGGAAGAGAGAACCACAGATGGACTCAGGAGTCGGGGAGGGCAACTGTATAAGGCAAAGGAAAAATTAGGTGCCCACCACACCTAGGTAAAAGCGGTGACAGGAGATCCCTCAAAGAGTGGCTGATTCTCCAGGAGGAATGAAGGCTTCCCCGAGGACGTGGCATTTGACTTGGACCTGGATGGATAATGATTATGATTATGTTAAGAGAAGAACTGCAGCTAGAGGGCAGGGCTTCAGGGGAAGGGAACGCAGGAATGATGTGAGACACGACGTGAGACGCGACCCATGATTACCACTTCATGCTAAGCTCTGTCCACCTGCAGGATGGGTAGGTTTCAAGGTTGGAACAATAACTCAAAGCTCTGCCAAAGGGCACAGGACTCACCTACAGCCTGTGCTTTTCAAGCCAGAAGTGATCATTGATCTGTAAAAATGCAGATTATGGTTCAGTGGGTCCTGGAGAAGATTCTATATTCAGTCTAGCTCCCGTGAGAGGTCAACGGTGACACATTGAGGAACAAAGTTGGAAGCCAGTGGGAGCCACTGAAAAGGTCAATGGAGCTGTGATTCAGTCTGTTTAAGAAAGGCAGCTCTGGGTGCCAGGCAAGCATAGGGAGGGAGTTTTAGGGGCTAATATCAACTAGATAGCCTCAAGAGCTAAGAGAATTCTCCAGTAGCCATCAGTTGCAGAAACAAAAGGTGAACGCACCCACCATTGGGTGCCGGCTGCCCTCCCTCAAAGTATCCCAAAGGTCTGGCCTGAGGCATGTCTGCTGTGTGACTGCCAGTATTCCAGATCTGCAGAACCACTCTCTCTGATATAAATCTCCCGAGACGAGAGTGGTCAGGCATCTTTTCTTTCTGCCCCTTTGAAGCTGATAATAGTCACTGATCTGGAATTCCTAGTGAAGAGCTTCGGCTTGCAACACAGCAGATAATGAGTCGGGGAGAAAAAGCCAGAGTTTGGTAACATCCTTAGCATTTCCTGCTCCACGCTGCATACACCTGCCGCCTGTCTGCCTGGGAGGTTATCTGTCTGTCTCAACAGCCCTCATCCTGCAGCTTCTCCTGAGGGAAGGTTCTCAACATGTGGGTTGTGACCCCTCTGATGTCCATCTTCCCTTTCATAGGAGTTGCCTAAGACCATCAGAAAACATATTTACATCATAATTCATGACAGTAGCAAAATTCAGTTATGAAGTGGCAATGAAAATATTTTATGGTTGGGGTTACCACAACATAAGGAACTGTATAAAAGGGTCACAGCGTTGGGAAGACTGAGAACCACTCGCTTGCCTTAGGGTCCCTCCAGAACTTGCATATAAACTGCCAGGAACTCTAAGCTACCATGTCCTTTCTTTCTTTCTTTCTTTCTTTCTTTCTTTCTTTCTTTCTTTC
>CABHPH010145789.1:0-14722 GCA_902168325.1 Peromyscus nudipes | reverse complement strand
CTTGACACATAGTCTGTGCTGATGCTGACCAGTGGACATCTTGACACATAGTCTGTGCTGATGCTGACCAGTGGACATCTTGACACTCTTCCTGCTTTCTTTCTTTCTCCTCCCCCACTCCTCCTTCCATCACTGATTGTTGCTTCCTGCTTGTGTCCCTTAGTGTTGTAAATACAACGAATGTTTTCTCCTGATATTATTATTATTGTTATTATTATTATTATTATTTTAAAAATCAATTTTGTTGAGGTAGAGGGGTCAGAGACACCTGGATCATGGAAGCTCACGAGTCAGATAGTTAAACAAAACGGTGAGTTTCAGATTCAGTGAGCAACCTTATCTCAGGGAGATCGGTGCAGATCTAGAAGAGGGTACCCTGCATCTTCCTTTGACCTCCACATGTGTGCACACACAGAAAAAAATAGATTTCTTTTTGAAAATCACTGGTTATGAAACTAAATGAAGTGCCAAATTCTTAGGATAATAGGCTCTCCTTCCTACATTTTGCTGCATTTCAAATCAAATAATATGGTATGCAACTAGGTTTAGAAAAAAAATGGGCTTTGAATGTTACATAGTATTCTGTCAAACTGATATGTCACAGCTAAATTAATCCATCTTTCTTAATAAACCCATTCTCTTCACAAATTTTTGCTGACTCTGTGATCGACACTCCTCTAGCTTCAGAATCAAGTCCAGGCACTAATGGAGATTCTGTCTCAATGGTGTCAGATAGAAAGACATCATGGAGCTGGGCGGTGGTGGCACACACCTTTAATCTCAGCACTCGGGAGGCAGGGCCAGGTGGATCTCTGTGAGTTTGAGGCCAGCCTGGTCTACAAAGTGAGTTCCAGGAAAGGTGCAAAGCTACACAGAGAAACCCTGTCTGGAAAAACCAAGAAAGAAAGAAAGAAAGAAAGAAAGAAAGAAAGAAAGAAAGAAAGAAAGAAAGAAAGAAAGAAAATAAAAGAAAGACATCATGGAATGGTAAGGAATGGTGGACATTTTTCACAGAAGCAAAGCTGTGAAAAAAAATGACTAACGTGGCTGTTGAGGGCATAAGCCACAGGAGTAAGAGGTCACAGATGGCGAGGGCAGATGAGTGCTGTGGAAGAGAGGGTCATCCAAGCCCCAGGGAAAGCATTGTAGGCTGTGAACAGCAAGTGCAAAGGCCCTGTGGCAGGAAGAAGCACCTGTGGCCGGAGAGGACACCCCCGTGAACAAGCATAGAGAGCAGTGAAGAATGTAGCAGGTGATGTGGAAAGACTGTTTTTCTAGGTAGGCACTGCAGGCCATAGTAAGGAGTTGGAGGTGATGGTTAGTATGATAGGAATACCTTCACTCCTCGTCCACAGCAGCCCAGTCACAGTTCAAGGAAACCTGGGGAGTAGTTTTGTAATTGCAGACTATGGAAGACTTTTTTAAGAATGGAAGATCCAGAAGTCATAAAGGAGAATATTTCTAACACCCATTCAATCACGTCACCAGCTTAGTGCCTGTCATAGCAGCAATGCCTGGACTCTCTGCACTTAAGGTGGCGTTAAGAAGATTCGAAGTTCAAGGTCTGCATCAGCTATGGGGTAGGTCTGAGACCAGCCTGGAATACATGAAATCCTGTCTCAAGAAAAAGAAAGGATAGACTGAAAGGAGGAAAGAAGGGGTGGAGGAAAGGGGGAGGGAGGAAAAAAGAAAGAAAAACGGAAAAGACCTTTAAAAAGACTTAAAAGAAAATACTGTGCTACATGGACAGTATTGTAGAGTACAGGCAGCAAGTGATTCTGCTTTTTTATGTACTCTCACTTAACTATAACAGGATCAGTGGCTTCTGAGTGGGAGGAAAAGGAAAAGAAAATACAACCATGTACCACATTTTGATAGGGCTCCGTTCAGAGAATTGCATTATTGGGTGATTTTGTCATCAAGCCAACATTATCCAGTGTAGTTACACAAACCCAGGTAGTACAGTACTAGCCTATAGAGAGTAGCCAGTGCTCCTAGGCTATAAGCCTGTGTGGTGTGTTACAATAGCAAACATTAATTGGCAACTAGAACATGGCCATGCTAACAATAACATGTTTATGCAGCTAAGTATCTGACCTAGAAATGATACAGTAAAAATAACAGGTAATATGTTCCATTAGAATTGTATGGGACTGCCACTATATATGTAGAGCACGGTTAACAGAAATATTGTCAGACAGTGAAGACAAAAACATAAAGGCAATTAAAACAAAAGATGGCAAATTGGAAAGAAAGACCATCAGCCCAAGATCTAATGGATCTAGTTTTTCTGCTGTATAGAGTTATCAACCAACCTAAATGAAAAATTAAGCAAAGAAAATTACTACACAGATCACAGGAAAATAAAAATCAATAGCTAGAAAACAAACACAAATATATTCAACCTCAGTTATAATTCAAAACCTACAAATATGTTGACAAAGATTGTAAAAGAATATGAAAACTTGTAAAAGGCTACGAATGCAGTTTTAGAAGAGCGGATTTTCCTGTTTGAAATTCCTATTGGTTTTCTTTTTCTTGTTTTTGGAGGGCCGTTTTTGTTTTGTCTTTGCCACAGGGTCTCACTGTGTGGCTCAGACTGGCCTCGAACTTGTGACCTTTGCCACAGGGTCTCACTGTGTAGCTCAGACTGGCCTCGAACTTGTGACCCTCCTTTCACCTCACAAGCTCTGGGATTGCACACATCTCCAACATAGTGCTGTTTTCTTCACTGTCTTGTTTTCACACTCAATACAAACCAGACCTCAGAAAGATCACATTCCGCCTGTTTTGTTCTGTTTCCTTAAATCTGAAGTTGTTTCCCAGTAATAATTTGAATTCAATGGCTTTTTGGTATCTCATGTTATATAGTTAGTGCTTGGCATAAAATTGTCTATCGTATGTTTATTTCTAAGCTTGATCACCTAGCACCTGCTTAAAATACTAAGTAAAGCAACCCATATGTACACTCAAGTATTAAGTTCTAAGAACACAGACATCTCCGTGGCCTTGTGTAGTGTTCTTCTTACCAAGAAATTGAAGTGAATATGGTCAATGTGCTGTGAATATCAAACAGAAATTGGGAGAGCCACACTCCTTCAGCCACTCACCACCCGAACAAGACTCACAGTCTTCCAGGTTGTGCATCTCCATCTCTCTTGTGATGTTCTCCATCCTCAGGGACAAAGTAAGAGCTGCAGTCCTCGGCATCTCTATCCTTCTCGAGTTCACTCCTGTTCATTGCTCTCCTTGCTCACTGTATCCCTCTCCGCTCCTCCAGCGTTACAATATTGCACGCTGAAAGATCCTTGTGTTCCACAGGAGGGGATTCTTCTCAAAGGGGCCATCACTGGTTTGTCACTGATGAGCATCTGGCCCTTTGTCTTGTGAAATGGGAGCAGAATGAGACACATAACTGCTAGTTATGTTGAAGAGAATGGAGGGTTTTCTAAAAGGCTCTGAAGAAATAAAACCTACATACGGAAGAGGGTTGGTGCTCAGTGGTCCAGGGCTGTATGGAAATAAACTAACTCACACTGATAAGATTTCCAGATGCTGAGGTTCTCGCTGCCAGTTCAGTTATTATGTTTAGTGCAACACGGGATGATCTCGAGGCGTGTGCAGTCAGTGAATGATTTACCTCAGTGCTCAACACTCTGCGCCAATCTTATGTCAGAGTCAGAGTGGTTTCTTTTCTATCAAAGCTGTCTTCCCACAGCAGCACCTCACTTCCCTGTCTCCAGCTGACTTCTGCTCCATGGCAGCATAGAAACCAGATGACCACACTTGCTGAGCTATGTCCCTCCAAAGAATTAGGAAAATTCTAGCGTGTATTCCTTAGTTGTTCTCTCACATAGCCCTGGGAGGTCTAATGTCTGATGTTTCTCCCCTAGAAGGACTATGTACAACGAATACATCACTCATCCATCCATCCATCCATCCATCCATCCATCCATTCATTCATCTACTTGTTCATTTCTTTGTTTAGTCAATGAGCAAGTATTCTGAAACAATGGAACAGAGTTCCATTTACTATGCCAGACACTCAGCACACAGCGGGGAACAGAACATACACCCAGTTTTCACACATGTAGACTTTATAATCAAGTGCTGCACATGGCTGTGGTACACTGAGCTTCCAAAATGTCCTGACAGCATAAAGTAGGTTCAAACTAGTTTACACTGATGAGCTCAGAGTTAACATTTCAAAAAGAAAAGAAAACTGTATTTCAGAGATGAATTTTTAGCCAGGAAACCATAGTAATCCGACTAGAGGCAAGAGTCAGAAGCTCTCTGGGGGAGAAGGTGTCTCTGGCCAGGGAAACCTGTTCTACGGGCAGCCCCTGGCTGTGCACAGCCTCCCTTTCTGAGGCTGCAGTGAAACATCTGCCTCCATCCCTTCGTGCCCCTCCCCGCCTCACCTCATCACTCCTCAGATTGAATCTTCACAGACTGTCTTGATGCTGGAGGAGAATATGAGGGCAGTAGTTGGGGTATTTGAATCTGTACCCTAATTGGTTAAGCTGCACGGGAGGAAAAAGGTACCAGGACATGAGACTTCTCTCTTCCCTGAGGTTTAGGAGTTGGTCACTGAGCCTCACTTTCAAGAATGAAAAACAAAATGCTGGGTTTGGTGGTAAATAGTTCCAGCTATTTAGGGAGGTTGAGGCAAGAGGGTTGTTTGAGCCTAGGAGTTTGAGGTCAACAGGGGCAAGAGAGTAAGAAAGAAGGAAAGAAAGAAAAAAAAGGAAGGAGGGGGAGAGGCAAGAAATGAAAGGAGAGAATACAGAGCCCACACTGAGCAGTCTTGAGTCTGAGAAGAGGCTAAGATGTGTGAAAGTTTGCATGAGATAAATGTTGTGGTCACTAATAGGAGCAAGTCCATGAGTTAGTTTAGGAAACTCTGAACCCACATTATTTTTTCTCTTCTTACAGTTCCAGACTTTATGTCAGTCAAGTAAAAAAGCCACACTTTGCTCATCCCTGCCCCTCTCCAATCTCCCACTTTGTATTTGTTTTTGAAAAGATTACACTCCTCTGCCTGTCCCTGAAGAGCTCATGACAATAACCAGGGCAATGAGCTAAATTATTTTAGAATGAAAGAAAAAAAATCTGGAAAAACATTGAGCAAAAGAAACTGGAGATTTCTTCTGCTCTGAAGTGAGAGGCATTCCAAAACATGGCCTCTCTGCTCCCTCAACAGGCAAGACCTCAAGCTATCAGGTCCCAAACCAGGGTCCCAGGAACAGTAACATGAGGTCACGGCTCACCATGTGAATGGAATTTAGCCAAGAAAACTCTTTGAAGGTATCCCTTCTGGTGACTGAACAGATTGTCCCCTGCAGTTGAAGCAAACGTAGATAAAAGCACTCAGGAAAAGCCACTGCACATGGAGCAGGAATGATAAACTGCCTGCTGAGTTCAGTTACTCCCTCGGGCTGTGGGCCATGTTTCCCCAACTTGTGCCTACAGTTACTCTAACCCCCAGACCCTCCAAAATTAAGGGACTTGTGGGTATCCAATGAGGATGCTTATTATGAAAATTATGTGAGAGCTTCTTTTTGCTTCATCCAGAAATGGGAAATGTAATATATAATCCGACTCAATGCCCTTCTCTCAGTCAGAATAATCTTCCTACAAATGCACTTTAACCACCCAGTGCCCCCACATTGAAAAGAAATGGATTTCCTGCTTTACCAATATGACTTCATCCTACACCCAAGGTATGGCCCCACCCTCCCATTTGTGCCTGTGTGCAGACGACCTACCCTACTAAGTGGATTACACCAAGGTGAGCTGGACTCCTCTCTCCTCCATGCTGCCCTCTCTCCCTCACTTTTCATTCAATTCTCCATGGATGATTGCTTCAGAGAGCTGGAAAACCCAAAGTCCCAAGTAATAAGATTTGTGATGCTAATGGCTTAGAGATGTTCCACACTCCAGTGTAATAAGTGAAGGGCATTTTCTGCCAACCTTTTCACGTGTGTCCGATCTCTTATCCTCTCCTTGACTACTTGGGTCACAAAAGTGTCCACTGATTGTGCTAGAAACAGGCTCTGTGCCTTGCCTCCCTTGACCAACCTCCCAGTCTGCTGTAGAGTCCTGTCCACTGAGTGGGTGGTAAAATGCCCTTCAATCTGGTCTTCTTCCATAGGATATGTCTCCCTTACTTGTATCAACTCACAGAATCTTGTATGCGTCAAGTTTTGTCTTTATTCTCTGCTGTCCATGTAACATCTTCACCTTCCTTTGCTACCTGGTGAATGTCTCCCCAGTCTTTTAACTTCCCTGTTCAAGTGCAACACCTTGCTCCTCTTTCTCTTCCTTGAACTCTTACCTAGTGTTAAGCACTCTCTTGTTCCCGAGTTGTCTCATTCTTCCTTCTGTATCTAGTTGATTGTGATGCCCTTGTGGCTCTCAGTCCCTAGAAAGGAAAACCTGCCATAATCTTTTAGTCCCTACTTCCCAATCTTTTGCTGGCTTCACTATGGGTGCCCCATTAGCATTGGGCATTGAATGTGAGGGACTTAGGGGTTCTTGGAGTTGACTCAGACACTTCTCTGTCTCACATCTGGCCTTAACCAATATTTTTCTGACCTCCTCTCCACCCTATTTTATCTACTCACCTTCCATCTGATTGGTAACCAAGATCAGTGGAGTCCAAATCCTAAAATGTCTCTTGGTTGTGTCTCCTCTTACACATATTCATTGCTCCTAATTTCAGGCCCACAGAATTTCTCACCTGTTCTGCTTCAGCCATGTCTTGCCAGATTTTCGGCCCACAGTTCATTCTCTACACTGTCACTAAGAAAGCTTTCAAAGATACAAATCTTAGCATGCCACTTTAAGACTCCCATGGCTCCCTAAAATTCAGATTGTATACTGAATCCTTTACAATGTCATTCAAGCTCTTTACAATTTAGCTCATTCTTACTTTCCAGTTTGGACTACTGAAACTTCAAATATATCCTCCAATGTAGAAAAAACATCGACAAATATGTGTCTTCCCCGCCTGACTACACACTCTTTGTTTAGTCAGCCAAAACTTTTACACAAAAATTTTACCTGAAACTCTTCCCCTGCCTCCTCATCCAAGGAGACAGCACAGGAGTGAAGTGAAAAGTGGAAGAAAACAAAGACAAGAATTGGACAATGAAGAAGAGGTTATCCAAGACATTGGAGGGAAAAAATTAGCAGGCCCTTGTAGCTGTTGGAGGAAGAGGAGAAGAAAAACTATAATCCCCAGTGTATGTTTGACCACACGATCCTCAAAGGGAGCAAGGAATTTAACCATTAGATGAGTCACATTACGGTACAGACAGCCTGTCTCTCCTTTGAGACCTTTGGAATACACAATTGCCCGGGCAAGCTTTTGCCTGATGTATGTGCACTAATCCAGAAGAACAAAGGTCTCCCTGTGAGTTGTCTTGACCATGTACCAACAGGTGACTGTACTCAAAGGACTGTGAAGAGATGTTTATAGGGTTCTTAACTCTTATCATTGAAATCGCCAACACCAGATAAACACTTCAAAACCAGAACACTGGCCAAACAGGGTCAACACAGATCACCAAAACAATAACTCTGGACAAATCTGGCCATTTACAATTCACCATGAGTTTGGTTCTCTGTATACCTTTCTCTACACAACTATTCCTGTCACTGGCCTCAACGTCTAACCAGCATGGAGCTGAATAAAAAGTGTGACCCATAGATAAGTGTAACTCTCACTCCTCATCAAAGAAGTTTTTTGTTTGTTTGTTTGTTTTTTGGTAGCAGCATCAGGAGGCCATTACAGGAAGCCACAGCTACTCAAAACACAAAAATCTATTTACTATGGGTTGCCTGTCCCCAGCTGATACATTTCTGACACAACCTCTGTCCCCTCCAGCTCAGGGAACATGGCAGAAGAGAGAGTGGACAGATTGTAAGAGCCAGAGGAGCAGGAAGTCGGCTGTGAGGTTGTGCCTTCTAGCTATGGCAGGGAAGTCATGCCCATGAAATCTCAACAACGTGACTGTCTAAGTAAGGCCTGAACAATTCCAACAATAGTTGACATCCTAATGTAGATGGGAGAAATATCATGGGGTCCCACTCACAGGTGAAGAGGTACAGACAATTTACAACTGCTGAGAGAAAGACAGAATTAACTGCCCCAGACATGAACCCCCTAATTGGTTATCTAAATACCAAGTGGTCCCCGCAAACACAAACACATGGAGGCAATATTGAATAGACTTAGAAGATGGTATTTATGTATTTATTCACTTATATTTATATGTAATAATAATGATTAAAAAAGAGGAGGCCAAGAATTTGAGAAGGAGTAGGGTACAGGACATGGGAAAGATATGACAGAGGGGTGGGAGGAAATGAAATAGTTATATTTTAATTAAAATTGTTTAAATGTGACAACCTAAAATTCTACCTTCTAGGAATCAGTCTTGTACAAAATAAATATATTTTATATATTTATATTTATTAAATATATAAATAATAGGCTACTTAGTAAGCCTATTATTCTCAACCAAACTTTCGGCCCTAAAAGCCGAAATCTCTATAGAGATTAGTAGACTATAATAATATTGAGCATAATGTAGACTATAGTTCTAGTGATAACAGCGATTTGGCTACCTATAAAACTCATTATATCTGTTAGCAATTTTGTGACTGACACATCCCTCTTTACCCACACGTAGAAAGAAATAAGAATGAATCTTTTTAATATTACAATTAAATACCTACGCACTCAATTCCTCTATTATGAAAATGCATTGCCTCCTTTTTCAGAGTGTCTTCTCCTTCCATATTAACAGAGAAACAACCCAAAAGGCTGACTCTATCCTAAAAACTACTCTTGCAGTGGAAGAAAGCTGCCATCTCCGAGGAACTCATCTGTGGTGAGCTGCAGTCACTGGTGACTGAGGCACGTGGAGGGCAGATTTGAGTGGGATTCAGTCCTCAGTCACTGTTAGAAGAACACCAGTAACAGACAATCCTCCACTGAAAGGCGGGCTTGGTTGCTATCCATACCTATGGCACTGGTCTGGCCTTAGGTGTGGATAGCACCTAGTCTTTCAAACTAGAATATTGGGAAGTAGATAAAGGGGTTAAGTCAGCAATACTCACTACATGACATGACCATGTTTTCCGGTTGCCTGGCTCCTTCTGAAAGATCACACACCTCTGTCCCACTGGAAGTATTGCCCACAGTGCCGGGAAGGTGTAATAAGGAAGAATCAGCAGCCTCAGCCACATGCTATGCTCTTGGTAACTTATGGTTATCTGGTTTTGGATCTTTTCTCACACAGTAAATTTGCCTGTTTGCCAGCTGACTCTGAGTCTGATCCAAAAAGTTCAACAAATCCCCAAAAGGAAAAATTCAAAGAAAACCACACTCAGACATGTCATAATCAAGCAACATAAAACCAAAGATAAAAAGGAAATCTTGAAAACAAAACAAAGCAAAAATTCAGATGGTTAAAAGTAAGATGATATAAATGATATGAGCCACCCAGCAGGAATGATGTAAGTAGTAAGTTTACACAAATACAAAAACACTAGCCCCTGAAATAAGACAAGTACAAAACTAAATAATAGAGTGACTTAGAAAAAAAAACTGTTCCTAACTGTATATATAAAATGTATTAAGTTAGACAACCTGAAAATCAATACATCTGCCTAAAATCAATACAGCTAATTAAAGGCATGGTGGTGCACACCTTTAATTCCAGCACTCGGGAGGCAGAGGCAGGCAGATCTGTGTAGGCCAGCCTGGTCTACAAAGTGAGTTCCAGGACAACCAGAGCTGATAAACAGAGAAACCCTGTCTCGGAAAAAAAATCAGTAATAGCTACAAATAAGCCACTGATTTAAAATTTAAAACTCAGTATTAAAACATCTGTAGGTAACATTTCTATACTAGCAGCAAATGCTTTACATTTTAAATCGATTTAATCAAAAATTGTATCAAAATGCATAAAATGTTTAGAAATACATTTAGCAAGGATGTCTGAGACCTCTACACTAAAAACCACTAAATACTGATGAGATAAAATCGCATATCTAAACAGATGGAGGTATATATTGTATCTGTGTCTTAAGAAGCCCAGTATTGGATACTGAAAAGTTGACTCCCTTGGTAAAGTGCCTGCCACAAAAGCTTGAGAACATGAGTTTGGGTCACCATCACCCAGGGGAAAGCTGTTAACCCTGTAACTCTGGCACTCGGCTGACAGAGACAGGCAGACACCCAGAGTTCACCAGCCAGCCAGTCTAGTTAACCCATGAGCTCCAGGTTCAACAAGAGACCCTGTCTCAAAAACTAAGGTAGAGGGAGACAGATTTCTGGAGTCAAGGTTTGCCCTTCACACTCATACACACCTGTCCACATGTACATATGAACACACATATATACTATACACACACACACACACACACACACACAAAGAAACTCAATAGTGTTAAATGTCAGTTTTCCTAAACTGTATCTATAGATTCATAACAATTCCAGTTATAATTCTTGCAGGTATTTTATCAATATTGATGGCATAATTCTATGTTTGTATTGAAAAGTAACAAAAAACAGTAATATAAACAAGCATTTTTTAAGTTGCATGTCTCACACTAGTTCGTCTTACTATAATGCTGCAATTATCAAGACTATGACAGTAGTATAAAGATAGGGCACCGTCAATAGAACATCAGAAGCCCACTTACATAATTAATTAATCTCCAGTGCAGATGTCAAAACTTCAAAAGGAGACCAAAAAAAAGAAAACTTCTCAACAAACGTACTGAAACAGCTGACAATAGGCACAAGAGAGAAAATGACCTTCAGTCTCTAGCTCGTCATTCACAAAAAGCAACTTGACAGATTATAGACTTACCAAAAGAAGCTAAAACTGTAAAGCCACAAGAATCTTCTCGATCTGAATATTAAGTTCTAGAGTGGGTAACGCTGAAATAAGGTGGTTGAAAACAGTCATAAAGGTGGCTGCCTTGACGTACACACCTGGAAAAGAAGCTGCCATAAAGGGGTAGGAAGGAAACTTTCTCACTGTTTTTCTCAATATTCCTCTCAAATATTTCTCACTGAAGAGTTTCACTACTGAAACCCCACCCGGTAGGAATTTCATGACACTGGCTTATGTACCTGACGACATCAAGCTGTCGACTTAAGATGTAGGTGAACCTGGAAACACAATAAACTCCAGCAAGAAAGCTTGATTTTCACAGTGCTAGAACCAAGCAGCTCTGAGGCTGCTTTCTATGTATTTAAGCATAGGCAAGTTTATAATTATATTGAGAACGGAAGCTAGATTTGTCACTACAGGAGAAATAGTTATCGGAACGAAAAGAGAATACTAGAATTCATCCTGTGATGTTACACTGAATTGGAAGCCTAGCCAGGCATAAATTCATGTTGTAAGCATAGGCATAAATTTGTGTTTGTGTGTGTGTGTGTGTGTACATATATATATACACAAATTTATGTATATTTTATACACACATATACATATAATTTTCACTTGTTGTAAGCATAGGCATAAATTTGTGTTTGTGTGTACACACACACACACACACACGTATATATATACATATATACACATAGAGAGAATTTGTACGTGTGCATGTTTGTGTACATGTGCATACACTTTAGTACTATTACTGAGAGGGTATATTATAACCAATGATACATTTAAGAAGCCCATCTGTACCCAAATGTGAAGCTTTTTAATTTTAATTTTTATTTTTTAAATTTTTGTCAGTTTTATACATGTATAAGGTACAGTGTATTCACATCCATCCCCTCCTACTATGATCCTTTAGTTCTCTGCCACTCCTGATCATCCCCTATTTCGTCCCATATAGTCTCTCTCCTACTTTCAAGTCTTTGTGTGAGAACACGTGTGGGGGGTGTGTGTGTGTGTGTGTGTGTGTGTGTGTGTGTGTGTGTGTGTATACATGCAGGAAATCTAGATTTGTAAATACTGTCCTTTACTAAGAAACCAAAGCTTCCTAGAGACAGGAGATAAGCTGAATCTTGGGCTGGAACAGAAAGAGTATGTGATTCTACATCAAAGAACAAGAGCGACGATCAAGAGGACACAGAACTGGTTTGAAGGGTGCTCATCGATCAAATCGGGGGCAAGCGAGAAGTCAACTGATGTGAAATACAGTCGGTAGAAGTTTAATCTGTGTTAATATCACCGTCAAGTAATCTTAATAAAATGTACCTTCTCTTGACAGGGAAAGGTCTGGCGGATGCCATCCTCTCCCAATGACCTACGTCGGTAATATGACTACGTCAGTAACATTGGGACCTGCTAGCATCCCGTGTCTCCAGATGTGGGATGCATCTGGAAGGGTGGGGATCACTTGTCTTCAGCCAAGTTGAGAAACAACGGGGTTGTTCTCTCTTAAAATGTCAAGGTTAAGTAAGATAAAGAAAATCTGGGAAACAGCCTCTATTCAAGGAAATCAAAAAGACCAAACAGTCCTCTACTCATGCTAAGGGATCAGATTCTGGGCTATGAAAAAAAAAATGACTATCTGCACATTATTAGGACAAGATGAAATTCAAATAGGGTCTGTGGGCTATTTGAACTTGTAGACTCAGAAAAAAACATTGTTAGAATATTTTAAAATATAAAATGTGGGGGCTGAGGAGGTGATTCAGTGTATAAAGCGGTTCCTGTGCAAGTCTCAGAATTGGAGTTCAGATCCCAGCACACATGTAAATACTAGGTGAGCATGGTGGTCTACCTGGAGGAGGGTGCAGACAGAGGATACTTCAAGCAAGCTGGCTAGCCAGTCTAGCCCCTATCAGTAAGCTCTGGGTTCAAATGAGAAAACCTTCCTCAATGAATAAGGTGGAGAGGGACCAAGGAAGACTCCTAGTATCATCGCTGGTCCTAGACACACACACACACACACACACACACACACACACACACACACGCACGCACGCGCGCGCGCGCACACACGCACGCACCCATGCACCTGTGCACACCTGCGCATGCACACACCTGCATCTTCACCCAAACATATGCAAACACATTCTCAAGCATCACACACACACATATATTAAAAAATAAAATAACTTCTCCAAGCATACATTGAAATGTCAGACTATCTCATAATCATATTATCAATTATTTTTTAAATTTTAAATGATTTCTTTAAAATTAAAATATTATGTAGGAATATATTAGTATAATTTTTAAACTTACATTATCTAAGAAGAATCATATTTTATTTATATATAATAAATTAACTTATTTATATATAACAATAAAATATAAATTATTCCTGCTCTGTGTGTGTGTTCTAAATCAGTTCCTCAGCTATATCAGTTTATAATATCACATCACTTGCATTTTTTTACTTTTTAATATAGAATTTTTTAAAACTATCCATAAAATTCCCTGTAGTATTTTTTTTTCCAGAGCTGAGGACTGAACCCAGGGCCTTGCACTTACTAGGCAAGTGCTCTACCACTAAGCTAAATCCCCAACCCCATCCCTGTAGTATTCTTTATGGTTGAATTCCTGATTAACAAGCTTAACTTCTTAACAGTTTTACTTGAACTGTATTTAATTTTGATCATATAAAAATATTGAAGAAGCTACTCTATTTATAGGTGCTGAGCATTCTATCAGCTGGATAAATAGATAGTTAAATACATTTTGACTTTTAAAACTGTCTGTTTACTGGTTGGTGCTAGGGGTCAGACCCAGTGCCTTGAATGGGCCAGATAAATGCAACAGTATTTTTTTCTGAAATGGAACTCCTTTTAAAGGATGTTTTTGTTATGATCCTTCTAAGTATTTAATCAAATGTAGACTTTGCAAAATGATAGATCGTCTCAATTTCAACCTATTCCACAATGGAGTATAAACTTTTCAAATTAAAAGTAAACTTTTTACCAATAGACTTTTCCTACATGATGAGTTAATCAACATTTGAGTTTCCATCAATAAAAGGGTGTTTCCTCCCTTGCTTTTATATGGATAAATATTAGTTTCTCTGTGTTTACAGGCTTTGCTTTTAATTATTGCAACTTACATGCTTTAAAGGCTAAGAAAGCTGACAAGTTTGGCTGTTCCTTTCATTGTCTAATTTGACTAAATGCTTTCAACTGATTTTAAACAAAACACAACCAAAACAAAAGAGATTTCTTGAACATGGTTGACATTTAGTGGCTTGCCAAGTAATTAAACAATCTCAAACAGTTACAGGCTCTAATTAACAATGCATAGCAAAGAAAACGTACACTGTCAGGTTGAAGTTTTGTTTGTGGTTTAAATCAACTTCATTACCAAAAAACATCCACTTACTCAAATACATACAAAAATATTTGTACCCAAAAGGCCTGGATTCAATTTCCACAACCACAAATAAAAAAAAATACTTTCTCTCTCTCTCTCTCTCTCTCTCTCTCTCTCTCTCTCTCTCTCTCTTTCTCTCTCTGTCTCTCTCTTTCTCTCTCTCTCTCTCTCTCTCTCTCTCTCTGTGTGTGTGTGTGTGTGTGTGTGTGTGTGTGTGTGTATGATTTAACCAAGTCTTATTTCAATAGGTAAAAGAGTACAGCAACATGGGAACAATTGTGTGTGTGCCACTATCAATACAAGTACATTTATAATCTATAGATGCCATGATAGAACTTAGTCCTATGTGTGCATGTGTGTATGGTACACCTGTATATGTGAGTGCACAT
>CABHPH010145788.1:5252-47808 GCA_902168325.1 Peromyscus nudipes | reverse complement strand
TTCCCCCCAGCACACCCCCCATTCCCACCTCCTCCAGGATACTCTGGTTTCTCTTCAGATCGTATAAATCTTTCGCCTTTTATTCCAGTTCTAAACCAATCTTTTATAAGACTTGAGCTTTCACAAGTAATGCACATTTTATGTTACAGTAACCGCAGGTCAACACTGGGCTTTGCATTTAGACATTGACAACGAACACACATCATTAGAAGAAACCACCTTAGTGATACACAAAATACTATAGCAGTGTAGAAATATGCCATACAGCCTCTAATAGATCCTTTGTTGTTTCATCTTTGTTTTTTTAATTTGCTGGTTTTAGAGATTTTTTAAACAGCTTTCCAATACTGCTATCTTTTTTCTTATTTTGCAGTCTAAATATCTTACCTTACTTGAATTCAGAAAATTATTTTTTTCTCAAGATTATGACTATGTTTTCCCACATCCTTGTGGTTAGTGTGAATTGTCATCCTGACACAATTATAATCACCTCTGGACACTGGCCTACGGTGATACCTGTGAGGGTTTATTTATATTAGATTAGCCTCTTGGTACGCCTTGAGGAATTATGTTGAATTAGGTTAACCAAGGTGGAAAGACCTACCTGAGAATGTGGGTGTCACCATTTCTGGGCCTTGGGTTTTGATGAATTAAAAGGAAAAAGCAAGCTGAAAGGAAGCATTCACCGATGTTTACTTCTTATCTGCAGATGCAATGAGAGCAGCTGCCTCAGTCTCCAGCAATCATGGCTCCACTGCCACCATGAACTCCTATCCTCAAACTATGAACCAAAATATGCCCTTCCATTCTGCAGTTGCTTCTGTCAGGGTATTCTGTCACAACAAGAAGAGTAAGTAAGATACTTCTGAATGATAAAAAGAAATAAAAATGGAGGACATGACTGCTCCAAGGTATGGTGGAGGAAAAGGCTTATTGCTGATATGAGGGAGAACCTAGAAGGGGGCAGAGACAGAGACATCTGGGAGAGTCCAGAGTGGACGTGACCCTGAGCCAGGCCATGTGAGTAGAGCGGGAAGGTGAGAGCGAAGAACCAAGAGACCAGGAGACCAAGAGGGCCAGATGGTAAAGGGTTCAAATAATAAAAAGGATCAGCCTAGCCAACATGGCTGGATTATATGGAAGAGCTGCAGGGGAAGGGCAGCCAAGTCCCTGGACTGGAGAGTTCAGGGTAGTGGGCAGGGTATGCTAGTCATACCCTAACAGGTAGATATTGAGGGATGCTGGGAAGACTTGGCAGCTGGGTCTGCTTTGATGTGTTAAATAGAAACAGCCAGTTGTCCTGGGGTTTAAGACTGAACAACTTTAACATTTGATTTGCACTTAAAATCTTGAGAATTTTTAAAATATACTCAATTAATATTTTACCAGGAGTTTATTGAATGTCTTTACAACAGGGATATTTGAAAGTCTGAGAGGAGCCAGAACTCTAACAGGTATTGGTGATTAGAGAGCCCTGCAGCCAGCTCTGCTCTTGTATGTTAACTAGGCACATCAGTTGGCCATTTGTTGTCCTGGCTTTCTTTGAGACCTAACACAAACTCTACTGTATATGAACTTTCAGAGAGAGAGAGAGAGAGAGAGACAGAGAGAGAGAGACAGAGAGACAGAGAGACAGAGACAAAGACAGAGACAGAGATAGAGACAGAGATGCTTACCACGGAGACTGATAAGCCAAAAGTGTGAAGATGACAGTATTGACCAGATCAAAAAAATAGAGAGAGACAAGGTGTATTAGAAAAATGCTACTTTTAAAAATTCACCCCAAAGAAAGAGAGACAGAGATGCCAGGTGAATTTTCAGAGACTAGAGCTTCCTTCACAACACTTAAAATAGTTTCCTCACAACACTTAAAGGGAGTTGGTTGATCTTCACTTGTCTGCCATCTGTGTGAGGTCTACACCTAGACAGAAAAAAAAATGGCTGTTTTAGTATCTTTTTTGAGTCCCGGTCATTGGGAGGAGGTACACTGAGTCATGAGGAGTTAGTCTATAATTGTAGACATTATTTGTGCTATGTCATACACACTAGGCTTAAGTAGACAAAATCTGAGGGCTACAGGCTAGATAGTCTCTTTTTCTTTGACTTAACATCTATGGTAGAATTTAACATAGTAGGTAACTATCAATTGTCCAATAATTTGAGGAGAAAAGTTTCCCAATGAAATTATTTCTTTCTCCACTATTAAAAAAATCTAATTCCTGCTAAAATTGGGTTATCAACAAGTGTCAAATGGATAAAACAAACACAAGGGCTGCTTTTAGACATTACAAATTGGTAAGCTTAGGTCTCAGGCCTCAAGAGGTCCTGAGTCTCTACTAACCAAATATTGGTATCTTGTTGAGTTTAAACAGTGGATATCATGGGTCAGAACAGAAGATAAGGCTGCAGTCTGAGAGGAGAGGAGAAAACTGGCAGTTTGGGTCCCATGAAAATGAAGAGTGTGGATCACTGGAGCTACTCAGAAATCATTTGCCACAAGGCAGGCTGTATATTCTCCAGGTGAAGCCATAACAGTGGTGGTCAAAGGAAGCTCTGAGCAATCAATAAGAACTGCTCAGAACTGATCAGCACAAGGAAATATTGGATTTCTAGCTCAGCCACAGCAGAGGTAATCTGCTAGACCAAGAACTTTCAGGTGAAATAATAAGAAAGATAGCCTTAAGGGTAAGCACAGTCTCCCATCTCTGAACCCATGCCCATAATGCCCAAGCTCTGATTTCCAGGGTTGTCATGAGTTTAAATTGTGCTAACAGACAGTGCCTGTAAATTCTAACAGAAAGTGTTAAATGCCCCTTATAAGCATTTCCTAAAATTGCTGATTTGTGACAGACAATTCAGAAGTTTTACACATGTAATACACGTGGTTCCCATAGGTTTTATTATTTTTAATTTGTATTAAAATGTTCCACCAAGAGAGGCAGCATAGTGCCATTCTTGTTTTTGCACAGGGCATGATGAGTCTTTTTACATCAGTTTCCTAGCATGTTTTATTTTACATCGTGTTGTCGGGAATATGAAGGGAACTTGTAGTTGAAGGCAGAGGTGAACATCACGTACAGAGTGCCAAGATCAGATCAGTTGCCAGAACTTCAAATAAGGTTCTGAGCTTGCTGTGGAAACTGGCCATTCTCACAGTGCAGGCAGCACCGAGGCCTGTTGATCTTGCTTTGCGAGAAAAGGGGAGAAATCTGGGACACCTTGCAGGCAAAAGTGGAGTGGTTTTAGTCTAAGGCCAAGCACAGTCCTGTAATCTAGTGGTGCTGTGATTTTTCACAGCAAGCTCAACTTCCCCAAAGCCAATTTCCCCATTTGTATGTAATCTTACAGCTTACAATCATGAATCCCTTCATATAAGCAGGAGGAGGGAGTATTTATTCAATCCTAAAATGACATGAATTCTTCCCTTTGACCTAAAGGAGCAAAACCAGTTGGCAGGAACGGCCAATGTACAAGCACCTTGGGTTGAGAGCAAATCTGCTCTCTTGGTGGCTGCCCTCAAGCTGACTTTTAATTATGGGCCTTGAGAAAATGTAATTAGTGAAACAGAATTCTCACGATGTCTTCCTTAGTTTCACTGTGTCGTATAATTTCCTGTCACTTCTTGGTTGCTCCAGGTACAACTGACAATCTCATGGAAATGTCCCCTCTTTATTCAAAGCACAGTGAGCCTGGCTTTCCTCTGTTGTCATGTATTGTTTCCAAAGCAGCCTATTTGGGGGAATGAACAGTGCTTACATGATACTCTTTCTGTAGGTAAAAAGTGGAAGGAAAAAGCTTTGTCATTCCTTTGTACGGGAGCAATGATTGCTCAGACCCTCTGTAAAGAAAGGGATTAAGCTCCCTTTATATTAAACAACATGGGAAGTCACTGAACAATGGCTCTCACAGGAGGTATGTTCTGGTTCAACTCTACTTCATTATATATGCTGCAAACATGGCAGGAAGGCTCTCTATTAGTCTACAAAAATACGGAAATCCCCACCCATCTCCATGCATGTATCCTTCTATGTTGGATCTTTCAGTTTCTAAGTTTCAGCTATAAACCCACCGTATCTGCATTAATTTGTCTAATAAGGACACTTTGAGCCAGGGATAGCAGCCTACACCGTTTCTCTCCTCACTTGGGAGACGAAAGTAGAAGGATCAAGAGTTGAAGTTTATCCTTGGTTACACAGTGAGTTGGAAGTCAGCCTTGGGTATGTGTGAAACTGTCTCAAAAAAGAAAAATATAATCTTTGCAGGGTAATCCAGGGAAAGGTTCTCTCTCAGTGAAGGAAGTAAAACTAATCTTCGGAATGGTCAACATCCCTTCAAATCTCATTTGAACCAACAACCCCTATTTCATTTGATTTCACATGTGTGACCCCATGAAATGAAATTTTAAGATTTAAGGTAGCTCCGACCAAAATAGTTTCATAACATGTCCTGAACTCTTGGAGTACCCAGTAGCACATACTGCAAGGGATAAACCAGCCTTCTGTGGGACTCTGTAGTAAGGAAGTGCCCTGTCATTTCTAAATGTCTTTTAGATCCTGCCCTAAAACCATGATCTACCATAACCTCTGCACCCAAGCAGAAGAGTTAGGGAGAGAGAGAAGGAGAGTGAGGAACCATGGCAATACTCTTGGTGAGAGTTGTCCATCACCATAAAGCTAGAACTTGGGAACATGTTAACCCAAGTCAGCTAAATCCTCTCCTTTGGACAGCTGAGGCTGCCACCTTATCTCCCACCTCATGATATGGCAGTCTGCAGTAATTGCTGTTTACTAACTCTAGTTTTTGAAGATGAGTAAGGCTGGGCTTGAGTGGGTAGTTCATATCACCTCTCAGGCTCCCCCCCTCCTTATTCATGTCCATAGGCCTAGGTAAGGCATAGGGAGGCAATGAGGGAGGGGGTAGGTTGTGAATGGAATTAAGGGAAGGGTCTTTCTCTGGAGGAGTTCTTGTAGTGAACTATCATTGTCCCTTTCTCCCTGGAAATCATTCCTCTGTTTCCCATTGGGTTTCCCAGAAGTAAACCAACAATTCAGTGTTTGGACCTCTGAAATGGTGGCTGTTCACTGTCAACTTGGGTGGATTTAAAATCACCTTATGCTTTTAGATCATGAAGACAGGCAAGTTTTAATTCATTATCTAAAATAAAAGTTTATGGATTAAAAAAGTTGAAGATTATTTTACCCTTATCAGAGCTGAAATTGGTCTATTGTTTTTGTCCCCACTTTCACATTGAAATAGTGTGATTTTAGAGTTTTAGCTCCATTTGTATGTACCTAGTCCAAACTCATTCTTCTTGTGATTGAGCTTTATTAATAGACTCCTACATGTTTCCTTGGCAAATCCCAATCTCTAGGGTAGTAGTCCTCAATGTGGGGATCAAATGACCCTTTCAAGGGAATCGCCTAAGACCATCAGAAAACATAGTTATTTACATTATGATTCATAATGATAGCAAAATTATAGTTATGAAGTAGTAACAAAATAATTTTATAGCTGGGGGTCACCATAACATGAAGGACTGTATTAAACGGTTTCAGCATTAGGATGTTTGAGAACCATGGCTCTAGGATATTAGCCAAAGGTAAAAAGGCACTTTGAGGACAACCACTTAGGGACTTTGTAAATTGAAGTTGCCATTTTAAGGCATCATCTCAAATTTAAATATCTATACCCCAGCAACTTGACAATTATAGTAATAAGGGTTCACTTTATTTCCATTTTGCTGTTCATGAAGGTGGGAGTTGTTGACTAGTTGGCTCCTCAAAATTGAAATGTTTATTCCCTGGGGAAAGAGGCAATGATAAGATTAGAGAAGATAACCAAATTCTATACAAGTATAAGGAAACTCACACAATGTACAAGACTCAGGAAGCTCATGAAATTTACAACATCCACAAGAGTCCTTCCTCTACATGCTTTATAAGCAGTAAATATCAGTAGGGGAAGAAGGGACTGGGTGGAACTGAGTGCAAATTTTTCTGGGACCTACAAGGACTTTTTGAGTACAAAGCCTGTTAGTCAATGATGTTCCTATAAATAACCCCTACTTCATGCACTCTGTGTAAGCCCAATAAAGTCACTGATTTGTCAACCTTGACTTGGGGAAAATCCTTTCTTTGGCCTGTTATCAGAATTCTATCTAGAATAAATGGGCATTTTTTTTCACTTCTCCCCAGGAAAAATCACAGTTCAATGTAGTCCATATCTCTCCTTTATAATAGAGCTACACATTCCTTTAATGATATGGCAGTAGAGATGTTCGTGTGTGTGTGTGTGTGTGTGTGTGTGTGTGTGTGTGTGTGTTCATCAATAATTTCCTGTTTAGTATTCCATTATTCTAAAAAGTAGCACATATTTATTTACTATTCACTTGGGTCATGAATTTTAAAGTGTTATGTTGCATAAGATAATTTCCTTTTGTTTCATAACTAAATGTTAATTTAAGAGGACAGAATAATCTTATTGTACACTTATATTTCTGTTATTATTACAATAAATTTAAGCAGTTGAAATAAATATTAAATTATCTCTTCCCAAAGTTAAAGTGAGTTTTAGTTTCAACAAATTTTATAGATTTAGAAAGTACTGCTCATAAATGTCATTTTGGAAAAATGTCTCATATAATTCAAACAAGTGATAAAGAATGTTTTAGTTCATTTAATTGAGAAAAATGCCACATTTAAAACCAAATGTGTCATTTTATAAAAAAAAAGTGTGAAATTCCTAATGTTTTTAATTTTATGGAGACAAGAATTTCAATTTTAGAGGAAAGATAATGTAATATATCTTGTATGAAAATAAGTGATGTTCATTAATAAGCATTCATATTAGATAAGAAGGCTTTGGGAATGGCAATGTAAAAGGAGGATCTGTGGATTTCCCATTGTACTTTCCTTGAAATTTCATGCCAAGTATTTTGTGTACTGGAGATACATTTAGCTCAGCAAGTGATAGACTTAACTTAGTAGATGCTGTCCATGCCATCCCATGATATTTAGAAAATGTTTTTTCTATATGAAATGATGTCATATGTGGTGAAAGATAGTTAAAAATCTCACATCATTTACTCTCAAGTATTTTCCTACAATGCCTAAGTACCACAGAGTGATATTCATGATCTCTTCCTCATTAAAATTATTTTTAACTCTTATATTTGAAACATGCTGCCTTTCAACCAAATTCTTTATTAAATGTATCTCTTTGTAACTCTCCCATTGCTCCTTCATTCATTATTTTATCTGTTTCCCAACAATGGACATTTATGTTGTATTTCTGCACTTTGAAAAGTAATAGATCCCTTTAGGACAAATAAAACACTATCATGTTCACAAATATACTTTAGAAATATAGAAAATAGTAATAAAAACAGCACCTATCTTCATCCTAAATAATACTTGATGGAATAATTTTTTTACTAGATTATTTACCCTCTAATCTATATTATATCATATGTTATATGAACTTTGTGCATACATCACACTGAGAAAAGTAGTTAAAAAACAGAAGAGGATTGGGTAATAAAATATGGATCTTTTGTAAAGCAAAGGATAACCAGACTACAACCCACAGCTCCAGAGAAGCCAGGAAACAAGGAAGACCCTAAAAGGGATGCATGGATCACCTTGAAAAACAGAAATAGATGCAATCTCCATGAGTAAACTGGGGGAAAGGGGGGATAATAGAGGGTAGGAGATAGGGGATGACAATATGAGGAATCGGGATGGTTGAGCTGGGGAAGGGATGGAGTGGGAGAACAATGAAAGAGATATCTTGATAGAGGGAGACATTAAGAGGTTAGGGAGAAACCTAGTGCTAGGGAAATTCCCAGGAATTCATGAGGACGCCCCCAGATTTGACTACTAGCAATAGTGGAGAGGGTACCTGAACTGGCTTACCCTGGTAATCAGATTGGTAAATACCCTAACTGTCATCATAGAGCCATCATCCAGTAACTGATGGAAACAGATGCAGAGATCCACAGCCAAGCATGAGGTGAGGCTCCTCAGGGAGTCCAGAGGGAAGAAGGATTACATGAGCAAAGTGCTTTAAGAACATGATGGGAAAATCTATACAGACAACTGAACCAAGCTTGTAGGAACTCACAAACTTTAGACCAACAGCTGTGGAATCTGTATGGGACTGGACTAGGCCCTCTGCATGTGGGAGACAGTTGTGTATCTTGGTCTGTTTGAAAGACCCCTGGCAGTGGGATCAGGATCTATCCCTGGTGCATGAGCTGGCTTTTTGGAGCCCATCACCTATGGTGGGAAAACTTCCACAGCCTTCATGCAGGGGCATGGGCCTGGGCTTGCCTCAACTGAATGTACCAGTTTTTACTGACTCCCATGGAAGCCCTCATCCTTTTGGAGGAGGGGATGGGGGTTGATCCATTGGGGGGAAGATTGGCGGGGTGAGTCAGAGGAGGGAAGAGAGGGGGATCTGTGATTAGTCTGTAAAATGAATAACAAATTTTCTTAAATAAAAATAAAAGGAAAAGAAAAAAATTATGGATCTCTTTGGAGGAACCACTGCCTCTGAAGGACTATTGTGATTATTTTTAAAGTATGTTTTGTTTGTTTTAGAAAAATGTTGGTTTCAAATAATTTTTAGTAACATGAATACTTCTTAAAGAAAATCTTAAAATAAATAACAATAGAATGCATTTTTTTTTAGATCTGAATTTCTACGTCTTCTATTCCTTGCTTTTGTACTGCTGTGGCAGAATAGTAAATGCTAGTCCTTAGAGGCATAGGATAGAGAGTCCAACCATCTTGTACTCTGAATCCCTGGCTTCCTTGGTAGCTTTGTTACTATGATATTATGCTGACTGTAGAAGTCACTCTATAAAAAGTACAGTTGTTATTAACTTTGAGTTTGAGCTTATCAATGCCAAACACTATGAGAATGAGAAGACTTGTTTCTCATTCCCAAAGGAAGAAGAGGTAGCACATTCTGAGCTAAATATGACTGACCATAGCAAAGGGTCTCAAATTTCTTCTTATTTGCCATCATATATCACCTTGTAAAACTCCTTCCTTATGGATGAACAATGACAACCCATACACTACAGTAATTTTTATTCTAGAAGTAAAGAAACCTGTTTCTCTAGGTACCAGATTTCACTGCCCTGGAGACCTTCAGTAATGGCTACCATGGGACATGTTAATTGATTACCTGACATGTTTTAACTGAGCATTCACTGGTTGTCCCTAATAATAGCCAACCATATGTTAAAAAAAGAAGTTTTCAATCTCATTCTCACCTCTTTCCTCTGAAATCTAGAAGAAGTAACACCCACTCTGCTATTTAGGCCTGATCTCTCCTCTGAGCCCCTACATGCTGCTTTCTGCCTGTTTGTCTATGGTGTTAATCATTCTTCTAATAAAGTCTCATATGAAAAGAACAATCCATATTATTGTTTTTTTTTAAGCCCGAACCCCAAATGCAGAACCTTTCACCTTCAATGGCATGTTTCATTATGGAGGGCTTCCTATAAATGTTTGAAACAGAGAAACTGTAATCAATGCATTTATCAAACACAATGGACATCAGGTGGTCAAAGTGGAGCCATAGCTGGCATGTTATCTGATAGTATTCCTGGGGTTTTTATGGTTGGAAGTCAGTGGTTTGCTAAGTTTATCTGATAGTCAAAATGATGTTAGGTCATATAAATACAGCTATTAATGATAGTAAAAATGTCCGAGGCAATTTTGATTTTATTCTGCCTTAGTCCTACCCTCTCCAAGCACAAAATCGAAACCATCAATCAGGCACCTATACTTTAAACACAACTGGGACTATTTGAAGGAACTTCAGTTCACAAGCTTTATTACCTACTAATTGCCTTCAACCTAAAAATCATATAATCATTTTAAATTATTACAATAAGGTTTTAATTTGTAATATGAGTTACAATCCTCAGGGATTAATTTATAACTAGAAACCAGAGCAAAACAATGGAAGATGTTCAAAGGAGCTTCTCTATCAGGTCAATAGAGAAATGGCTTATCATCACCACAGTGAGAGCTGCAACCCTTTTCCAGTTGGGTGGCAGCCACCAAATAAACTGATCTTGCTCAGCTGTAGACAGTGCTGACTTAGGTCTTACTGTAGCTAGCAAGTATCCCTGCTCATACAAGCTATGATTTAAATCTAGTACAACCATTAAATGCCTCTGGAAGTGATGACTGGGGGGCATTTCAAAGAGGCCACTAATAACTCATTCCTTGAAGAGCTTGTGAAGCAAAATTTCCTGTCTTTTAATTTCAGCACCTATTGAAACTCAGCTTCTAATCTACATAAAACTAACAAAATCTTTGATTTTCCTAGGAGCACCAAAGATTTTCCTAGTGTTGTTCATTTGCAAATTAAAATCATGTATGGAAAAAAAGCACTTGTATGTTCATTGCAAGCTCTCCAAACATCTCATAAAAGGCTGTCTACGCTTGGTTTTTACATGCCAGGTTTTGGGAAGTGTTAAATGTATCCTGACAGTTTAATTGAAATAGCTATTGAGCATGAAGGAGAAACACCTGTAGCAAAGGGAAACAGCAATAAGAAAAACCTGGTCAGATTTCTCGAAGTCAAGAAAATCTAAATTTGTTACTGGACGTTAATGGCTTAATAAGCAAAGTGGGATAAGTGTCTTCAGAATTTAGACAAGAAGCACTGTTCGCCTACTTTTTTATATTGAACTTTTGGGCAGCTTTCTTTGATGTCCTGATCTCCAATTGCTTCTTCTGCTGGACTTGTTAATATATTATGAGAAGAGCTGGGGAAATGGGTCAGCGGTAAGAACACAGCACTTTCACAGGACTGGAGTCCAGTTCCCAGTGTCCTAATCAAGCGGCACACATGTGTCTCTACCATTAGAGGATCTGAAACCCTGGCTTCTGCTGGCACCCACACAGCATGTGTACATACATACATACATACACACACACACACATACACACACACACACAGATAAATTTTTAATTATGTGTAATAAGACTTAAGGAAAATGGAATGGAAAATGTAATTAACCAGACAGGCTTGTTACCAAATATTCAATTGACTTTGAAAGACATATCAAAATCAGAACATTTGAGATAAAAATCTGAGTTTCTGTTGCTTTCCTTGAACCTGTTTGGCTGACAGTTGTAATTGACTGGCAGTCTGAGCATAAAAAATGCAGTATTTATGTATGGAATTCTTAAAAATAAAAATAAATTAAAAAGAAAATTATAAGAAAGGGTATTAGAATAAAAATCCAACAAGAAAATAGTTATTTAATTGGACCAAGAGGATGAGAATACGGACAAGTAGAAGTATTGTAGCCTATTGTGAATTATGTGTCTGGTTCTATTTGTCTCTTGAATTGGCATCTATTAAAGACTCGGGTTCTCCATTTGTAGGATGGCAAGAACCCGAGGAGGAGAGAGTGAAGGAGTGTAGACTTCCTGTCCATCTCTCACAGCTTAGCTGGGTTAACAGTGGCTTTCACTTTTCTTTCTTTTCTTATACACATTACAAAATTATTATACTCATTTATTGCTAAATATGTTCATGTTCACATGCCACAGAGTCTATGTGGAATTTGGAGGACAACTTGTGGGGGTCAGTTTTCGCTCTTTATCACTTGTGTCCTGGGATCTAATCAGATCCCAGGCCATGTGCCAAGTACTGTTACCAACTTAACCACCTCACAAACACCTTTTTTAACTCTTTCAACTTTTTCATGACACCATGAATGTACACACTACTGATAAGATGCAAGTGAATAAAACCTATTTTTAAGTCAATGTTCATGGATCATTGTTTTAGAGCTATTGAATTTAACCCTATTTTCTTTAGGTTACAAAATACCCAGTTGTGAATTTCCTCACATGTGGGGATCTTACATTTCCATCATCAAATATAAATAATAAAACAGGAAGATTCTCATAAACATTGAAAAATTATATAGAAAATCATTTTGTAATTTTATGACATAGAGAATAATAAAAAGAGAAAGTGAAAAAAAAAGCAAGCAAAATCTAGATTTTCTTTTAAATGTTAAGCAGCTTGGCCTAGAAACCATTTAGAAAACGACTTCAGTTAGAGAAAGAGTTGCTATAATGAATGAGAACATTAACACTAGGAGTCCTGGGTTCATGGCTGAACTGTTATTACTCTTGCCATTTGCAAAACTTGCTTAGGGCTTCACTTTTGAGGCAAATGAAAAGAGAATTTAACACCATGGCCTCCAACGACAGTAATGGAATCCATTCATCTACTTTGCCATGCTGAACTCAGAGATTTACGCTTTAAAGATTATACTTACAACTCCAAGTGCAAGCTGTGAGCCTGTCCCAGGGGAAAACAGAGCAGATAGAAACTGAGTACACTAACACTGTGATTATTCTAAAATAATTTCCACAAAATGAAGTATTATCTTTTTATTAATAGCACTCATTGGTAAAATGTAGTTCCTGTCACTCAAACTCTCCCCTTCACTTCTAAAGGAGACACATGATAAATCAGTGTCTTCTCATTCCTTGTATTCCTTATATAACACCACTTTGGGGGCTGGAGATATGGCCCAGTGGTTAGGAATGCTTGCTGACTTGCTGAGGACCCGAGTTCAGTTCTCAACACCCATATCTGGTACTACACAATTGTCTGTAAATCTAGCTCCGAAGGATGCCATGTCCTCTTTTGACCTCTACAGATAACTGCAAACATGTGCACACACACACACACACACAAACACACACACACACACACAGAGATACATAAACAGGAATAAAAATAAAATAACTTTAAAAATATGAATTAGCCTGGACAAAATTCAAAGAACCTTCAGACTTGGGGCAAATAAATTTCAATTTTTCATTATACTAATATTTGTCATAAATACTGTAATATAAATATTCTAATTGTAAAACTATACATTTTTCATCAAATTGGTTAAGGCTGAATTAGATGTTAAAGTAGATCACTTTAAATGAATAAAAATACTTATTAAAGACCATATGGAAAATCAGCTAAGCTGTATCTCTTTAAGAATGTTTATTTTTCTGGTGGGAGAGATGGCTCTGAGGTAGGACATGAGTTCTGTTTCCAGCACACAGATAGATAACGCATGACTACCTGTAACTCTAGTTACAGAGGCTCGGATTTTCCTTTATGGCCACTGAGGGTATCTACACACATGTCATATATATACACAAATAGAAACTTCTAAAATATTAATTCCCAAAAATGTGCCCAGCATTAGATAATACTGTTCAGATCTTTGCTCCTTCATTTGAGAGAATCATGTCCACGGCCATGTCACTTGTTGTGACCCTTGAGCAGAATCCTTCTTCCTCTCCTTGATCTTGTGCTTGGCTGCATGACTTGCTTTGGCCAATAGTTCCTGAGTGCATGCAGCACACACACTCTTCAAGTAGAAGCATTGGTGGCTCATGTTTTCATCATTTGCCTTGGACTTTACCTGCGCTACATGACCAGCTTCCGATCCATGCTAGAAGCTTTATTTCGAAGGATCAGATTTGTGGCCAATCTATAGAATATGATGGACAACATAAGTGTTCTATAAATATTGCTATTTATGAACAAAAAATAGGAGGAGATTATTTGTTGTCATAATATAACACAGGGTCATGCATACACACACACACACACACACACACACACACTATACACACACATATGTATGACAATTACACAGGTTCTCAACTCAGGTTCACATACTTGCACTTCAAATGCTTTGCTCGCTTAGTCATTTCCCCAGCCATACCTTAAAGATATTTCTAATTTGCTATGTGAATACTATGTAACTAAAAGCTCACATATAAGTCACTCTTATTTCATGCAACAGGAAAAGTCAAACCATACAGTCAGATATGTAGACTTTAGGAATTATATGAAGAAAACCTTAAAGAATCCTTTGATCATAAACATTCTCTAGGGCACAGATCCCCACGGCATTGTCTTGAGGGAAAACATCTCTTAGACACCTAAACCCATTAAAATGGCATCTTGCAAGATACTGTCTCCATTTTCCTAATCTTTGGTCAGTGTTCCTGGAGGCTGCTGGTATATTTTTATCTGACTCTGAGGTGGTGTAAATAATTTCCGATAATTTCAAATGCAATGGACAGTCTTTGGTCTTAAGTGTATAATTTAGAAGTGAACTCTATGACTTTCTATCCTTCTAAGAGCTTCTGTCTTTGTCTATATGGTTTATGAATAATAGCTATGCATTAACTTCCCACTACCTGGATGGAGTACGATTACATCTCTCTGCTGGTTGACATATGCTCACCCCAGCTGACAGTGCTGAACAAATGCATCTGATTAGTACCCAGTGATACAATAATCACAGGCCACACAGCAGAGGTGAAAGAAAGAACATGTATTTTCTCGAGATGTACTTACAAATGCTGCATTATCTCTTATTGTTATATTTTCAAATTTTATAACTCATTGAAAGTCAATTTCCCAGGGGAAAGTATAAACATAGAAACTAAATTTGTGAATACCAGTGAGACAAAATCTGACTGAACATTTTTACAGAATGTGACACATTTTAATTTTGATATTTTCCTGTTAAAAGTCCTACCACCCACTACAGTTTGAAGTGCACAACTGTGTTAAAAGTTTGCTTTTTTTTTCTACACTCATGGACAAAAGAAATTATTTGTAGTGATACCAAAGATATAGACATGCATTGTTACTGTCTATGGTTAAGACTAGATATGCTTATTCAGAGGTCAATGGGTTCATTGCTTTTGAGAAAAATAACTGGAGTTAGATTGCCTTCCATACAATTCATTAATGGTGAGAAAATGTTGATGTGCCTTATTGTATGACTCCATATGTCAGCCTTTGAGAAGTAGCTGCCATCATCTGGGGCCTTATAACTCAGATAGTTCTTTTCCTTGCAGTTTAGGCAAGGTTATGTTCCTTTTATTCAATGTTATAAAATACATACAATCTCACAACCTGAATATATCTTAATGTCTTCAGCATTCATCACATTGAAAATGGCAAGGATTCTTTCTGTCTGTGGCTAAGGGATATTCCACTGGGAGTCATTCCTCTATGACACTGAGATTGTTGCCATACCCAAGCTGATAGGAATGATATTCCAATGAGCCTATGCTCAATACAGATATTTTTTCAGCTCATTGATATCATTCCTCCTATATATAAGCCCAAGCAGTGGACTAGTTAAGTGCTATGACAATTGTGTTTTGGGTTTTGAGGCTTCTATATACCGTTTGTCTTGAAGACCAACTTTTTTTTTCTGCCCAACTATTCTTTGATGTGTGGTTTTCCACTGGAGAGGGATCAATTTCCCAGGGTTACACTCTTAGAGAAAACCATCTTTCCCTCTCCCAGAAGCTAAAAAATGGTGAGTAACATGTACTCATTTACACTGCTGACAAGGAACAAGGGCTTCCTTCTTTTCCCTTCCTACCCCAAACTTATCAACAATAGCCATTTGAAGTGTATAAGGTAACATGTCATTGTGGCTTTAATTTCACTGATGGTTAATAATGAGTGTCTTTTAATATACCTCATAGCCATTGGGATGCATTCTTAAGGAAAATGTGTGGTGAGGTTCTTTCCCCACCTTTTCACTTGGCTAAAAAAATATACTTATTATGGTGTGTCCATTTCTTCTGTAAAGGTAAGCCCACTGCTGTCACTTCCTATCTATTTCCATAGCATTTATCTCCATCACTGGACTTTCCAGTTTTGCTTTATATACCAGCCTGTGTGCAAGATCTTTGAAAGCAGGACCATTAACTACTCAACTTAACATTCTTTCTAAAGGAAGGTGGGCAGTGAGGACTTGTTATGCATCTTTATATCTTCCTTTCACACACCTATCACAGTTACAGTCTCAGAGATTATGAACTGATTCAGATGATTCAGTTCTTGGGGCTGGTGTGTGATGTGGAATCTTACATGTTTCCAAACTTATCACCAGGCTGTGCATAACTCAGGCTTCCATGTGATCAGCAAGTGAACCGTTTCCAGAATAAGTGATCAACTGATCCATCACTCTCTATTTCTCTGAGTGTGTCTCATCTCCATTCTTTCACTTTCTTCCTTCTCTAGCATTTACTTTTCAAATATATGAGAAGCTGCAGTCTTGGATGGGATTGAATTTTCACTATGCGAATATTTGAACAGACACCTTAAAGGATACAATAAATCTCCCATCACGTAAAGAGAAAACGGCATTTCTCTGTAGCCACGCTGCTTCCAGAATTTAGCTAATGGCCCAACTCTTCCAATGCTAACAACTTTCATTTTGTAGTTAATTTATTACCATAGTGCTTAATTGTAAGGAAATTCAACCCATTTGAGGACATTCTAACAGACTTGCTGTTCATGGTTGCCTTTTCATAAAGATACTGGATTTGAAAACTTTACCTCCTCTCTTAAATATCCATAAACACAAATAAGTCACATGTTAAAGGTTTTGCCATTTACATACTACGTTGGGAAGTGATCTAGAAATGAGATTGTATAGCAGTGGCTCTCAACCTTTCTAATACTGTGACCCTTTAATACAGTTCCTCATGTTGTCGTGACCTCCAACCATAAAAGTATTTTCCTTTGCTATCTCATAACTGCAATTTTGCTGCTGCTATGAATCATAATCTAAATATCTTACATGCAGATTGTCTTTGGCGAGAGTTTTCTTGATATGCCAGAAGGGGTCATGACCCACAGATTGATAACCATTGTTGTATAGAGGTCCTAGAAACATTTCTGCCTCTTTTATACACAGCTCCCATTTCATCCACTTTTCAACTAATTTTTTTAAAATTGAATATACCTTTTACCTCCATAAGTTTTATTTGTAAGACATTCAAACATGAGCCTGCATTGCAGATTTTGCTATCAATAAGTTTGTAAAGATTTCCTTCTCTACCCAATTTCTCTAAAAATATAGAAAGAACAACAGGGAGTAGAAACTATATAGAGTTGAGCATAATTTCAAGATATAAGATTCCCAAAGTCAAATGTCTAAAGTGAGAATAAAATTAAATAATAGAATAAAATAAGACAAGATATGGCATGGACGTGTGGTTGCCAATGTTCTACTTTAAGAGAAGAGAGATTGAGGAAAATTCAGGCAATGTAGACACATGGGGCAAGTGACAGATTCTTGCTTTGTTTAATCTAAAATTACCGGAAAAAATAAAACAGTGTACACTGCATCTAAAATGCCAAGAAATCACTATCTGAAAAGATCAGATAATAGATAACACAGAAAAAAACTAATATTACATGAAATAGGGGTGACATTTCATGGTTTCTGTAGAAGAAAAAATGGATGGAACAGATGGATTAGTGGAAACTTGCTAACTGATTAGGAAAGGAGAAAAAGGTTTATAACTAAAAGACAAAAAGGGCACTAAGAATTCAAGAGACAAACTCCTCTACCTACTATAAAAGCTGCCAAACAAAAGTTTCATTAAAATATTTTCATGTTTCTGTATTCTCAGAGGGAGTTATAATGCACAAATTTAAAAGATTCTCCTCTACCCTAACTTGTAACAGAAAGATTATTAGGGAATGATTAATACATTGGTGCAGAGAACCGGGAAACAGCAGAATACAAAACTGAACACAAATAAAAGGAACAAAACTCTACCCAGGGAAATAACAAAACAACCATAAAATAGGAGAAAATGGGAAGCCGCATTTTAAAAGTAAAACAAACAAAACCAAATTTGGCCGGGCGGTGGTGGCGCACGCCTTTAATCCCAGCGCTCAGGAGGCAGAGGCAGGTGGATCTCTGTGAGTTCGAGGCCAGCCTGGTCTACCAAATGAGTTCCAGGAAAGGCACAAAGCTACACAGAGAAATCCTGTCTCGAAAAACCAAAAAAAAAAAAAAAAAAAAAAAAAAACAAATTTGTCAGCATTCTTTGTATTCCTCTGTTGAGTAAAAACATTCAATATCTTTTCATTTGCTTGAAACCGTATGCATCATAATATATATATATATATATATATTTTTTTGACTACTTCTACTTCCATTCTTTTACAATGAATTAGTTTGATTATTTGTTTCTTTTATTTATATTCAACAAAAAGTTGTTTCAACAATTTGTTTCCTTATTATGATGTGGTTGATCACTGCAGTACAATTCATTGTTAGATAATATGTTTCAATTTTTTTTATCATTTTAAGTAATATAATTATCATCAAAATTTTCACTGGAGACAAATAAATCTTGGTTTTGACCACAAAATTCCTTGAAGCAATTAAAGAGATTTCTCCATATTGGCATCCTATTCTGAATCACTTGTAATTTAGACACTGGACACAGGGAGGAGAAAAATCCCTCCCTTCTGCAGCTAAATCAGTGCAGAAAATACTACTCGAATTTCACAGAACTAGAGACTTTTCTGGAATTCCATTGCAAAGCTCAAACTCTCCTAAATGTCTACACAGAATTTCGAGAGGTCTTCTTTGCTCTCTTAGTTCTTGAAAATAGACATTGCCCCCAATCTATAGGACTACAACAAAGCAAAGCATTCTTGTGTCCCAGTAAAATCAAGGAAGAAATAAATTTCAGAAGAAACTAACATCGCAGCATTTTCTGTTTTCCAAATCTTCCAGATTGAGTTAAGTTACTCTACTTGCACATGGAGTGCCTGAACAAGGAATCTATATGGGCAAGCTCTCTCAGAAAGTCATAGAAGATATTTTACCTCTTAGCCAGACACTGGGAAGAAGAAGGAAACTGCTACCTAACAACTTGGCCTTGCATCAGGGTTTATAATTGCCCAACATCATTCATGGTGAGAGCAGCCTTCTCTCAAAATTATTCAAATTTGGGCAAGGAATAGTATGGTTATTCTATTTATATTGGAATGAAAATACTGCCAAATATTCATCGAGGTTTTTTTTTTCCTCAAGAACAGCAACTGCTTTCCATTTATCTGGAGCTTATGAGTTTGATCAATGTTAATACGTGTCAGTTATTAACTAATGTGATGGCAACATTATCGTTTGGAATAGCCATATGATTAAGAACCATGTTTAACCATTTTTGCTTATTTTGTTTTGACCCCATTCCTCCAGTTAGGATCTTAATGCTCATGTGTTAGAGCCTTTGTCTCCTTCTTGGGGATTTGGGAAGATGATGAGCGTGGTGGGGTGTTTGGGAGGATGTTTGGGTCAAAGCAGCATGGTCTAGAAGGGAATAATGGGACCCTAGCTTTTTTCTCTTCCTCTCTACTGTGTACTGGACACAATAAAGACAGTTTTTCTCTCCTGTGTTCTCCTGCCAGGAGGAACAAACATATACTCACAGCTATGATGGCAACTGTCCATCATCTGAAATCTTTAAAACTGTGATAAAACACAAACATATTTAATCTTTATAAGTTGGTGTTATCATAAAAATATGCCTAATGCACACTTTATGCAACATCTTCTCTATAGATTTGATTTGTTTTCCACATATCAGGAAATGTTGCTTGCTTTATCAAAAGATGAGGGCTATGGCAAGCTTAAGCATACAATAAGTACATTAGAAATTAGTTTTTAAAAAATGGCTTGAATAGCTTTATAATATTAGCCACCAATGGGATGCCCTTAAAAAACTGAGACTAGAAACTTTTTAAAAGGGTACATTATGACAAATAGTTTATTCTGTATTATTTCTCTTCTGCAAGAGATCTTTAATTGTTGGTACTCTTGTTTTCTCAGCTTGTGCATCCTTCACCTGTGCCACCCCAAAATACCCAAACTCATTTTATAAGTGTCTTTATTACCCTTATTTACAAGATCTGCATAGCTCCCTGGATCAGAAATGAATTATTGCTTAAGAGTTCAAGAACATATGATGAAAGATTCTCAAATTAAACACCAATTTAATGGTAGCAAAAAAAAATCCACTGAAGGTTCAGGCAGTTTGCACCACCAGACTTGGGACCTGGAAACCAAACCCCAGTCCTTTAAAAAGAACACTAGTAGTTCTTAAGCCATCTTTCCAGCCCTGGCTTTTCAACTTCCACTTGAATGACCATCTGTTGTAACAAAGTCTATAAGATTTTTGAGTGTTAAAATTACCTTTTAATACTTTGATTTGAATCAATCATACTGATAATCATCTTCTATACCTTAAAACATCTGATGAACCTATGTGTACATGGGGGAGTATCTCAAATATATAGTTACATATTTTTTCAATTGTGAAAGGTCTTAAACTTACTCAGAGGGCAGATAAGTAGTTCTCTACTGATGAATTTAAAAAAAATGGATTGATACACTTTATTGCATATGTATATTTTAAGGTGAAGTCATTTGACATCCTTCTAAAATATCTGTATACTCTCTTAATCTGTCACTCTGATGAATACCCAAGGACAGTAAAAGGAACGTGCCTAACCTACAGTTGTACATGTTTCATTAGAAGAACATCTGGCAGCCCATTACTTATAAGTATATCCATCCTCCAAGTAGACTCCTTTCTTTTATTTTGAGTGTTTAGTTTATATAGCCCTATGCGATCATTTCTAAAATATATGACTTTACCATGCATGCAAATTTCTCTACTTTCAATTCCCAATTGGTCAATAATTTTTTCTGGTATTTTCTCGCCCTATACTGAGGGAGCCTCACACTGTCTATGAACACCACAATGGTTCATCTTTTCTACTAAAAGAGCTACCTTTCAGCATTTCCACCTCTAAAGCTGATTTATTTTCATCACTTTTGTGCACGTATTCTATAAAGGACTAAGTGTTTGAGTCTGAAAACAAAGGATCAAATACTTCATGAATTACCAGAAGCTATTATTACTCAAAAGTACGATAGCTGTGATAAGAGCAATGAACTTCTACCAGAAACATGGATTCATCTGTCAATCTTTCATGCATTCTTTCATTTGTAAACATGTACTCAGCTTAAATTTCAAATATTATCATTCAAACTACAAATACTGCCAAGACTCACAGGTTCCTGAATTATTACAAACCTCTTTCTTTCTTTCTTGGTTATTTGCATACAAACACAAAAGTATAGGCATGCATATATATGTGCATAAAAACATACAAATTAAGTGAAGATTTGCACATTAAATGTTTGACATAAATAACATTTTTGTCAATTGTAATTAATATATAAAGCAGAATTTGTCAATAATTCAAAAGTGAGATACACTGTTACTTTGTGCTAAGGGTTATAGAGGCATTTAGTAACTCCTGCGGAATGTTTTTCATGTCAAGGAATCCAAATTAGCTTCAGCAAAATTAGTAATTTTAGTATAATTTCTACATTCTATATCTGAAGTATGCTAAGCATTTCTGTATTTTATCCCCTATATAACAACAGTGATCATAGTCAAAGGTAGCCTCATTTTAAAGTGATTTTCTCTTTAGAAATGAACCTCAAATATGTTAACACTGTTAGTTCAAGCTTCATAAAACTCAGAAGTTAAGTTCACTGTAGACAAGAAATGATCAACATGTATAATATAAATTATAATATAAAGTAACTCACTATAAAATTGATGCACAGATAATATTATTTTTATGTTTAGGTATCTAACAACAATTTAGAGAAGAAAAATTAATCATGTACAAATTTGATTACAGAGACTTCTAATTTTCTGAGATATGTTTCTTAGCTCATATAGTCAAACAATCAGTATTCTAAAAACATGAAGTGATGACCACTTGTCACAGAAATGATCTCAAGGTTGCATATGAGTCAGTGTGCTTAACAAGTTGTATCATGTTTGAATGGAAGAGGGAAAAACGTTAAGGTTTGATACCTGTGGTCAGACAGAAACCCTGTTTGTCAACTTGGCATCCTTCAGGTTTCTGGACTCCACAGACTCCACATTTGCCAATCATTGCAAATTACCCATTCCACCTTTCATTTAAAATTTGGTTTTATGCAGCCTCTCCAAACACTGTTTCTTTAAAGCTTCATTTTTACCTTCCTAATAGATGCTTATTCAATCATCTTTCACCTTGACTTTTTGAATTGTGATGACCTCTGATAGACTTCACAATATGGATGCTTCTTCTACATCACAGCATCAAGACTGATCCACATAGGAGCTCAGGGGTATATGTTCTTCCAACTCTTCCAGAGAACCCGTGGTTCATTCCTTGAACTCATGTCAGGCAGATCACAAATGTCTGTAATTTCAACTCCAGGGAAGCTGAAAACCTCTTTTGTCCTCAAAAGGCACCTGTACTCATACATACATACATACACACACACACACACACATACATACACACACACACACACACACACACACGTAATTAAAAACAAAAGCAGTCTTTACAAAAAGGTAATTCTTATAAAATATGGACTATATACTTTTGTAGCATGTCCCTTCCAATCTTACAATGGTACAATTTAGACTAGCAACCTGTTGTCAGGAAACTTGCCATGGAAGCATTCAGCATGACATCTTGACATCTTGCACATTACAGTCTCTCTCTCTCTCTCTCTCTCTCTCTCTCTCTCTCTCTCTCTAATGGATAAGACTTTTTTTCATTTTACATACCAATCACAGATCCCCCTCTCTTCCCTCCTTCTGCCTCCCAACCTTCCCCCCAACAACCCACCTCCCATTCCCTCTTGTATGTCAATTTTCTTTCACTTTTATGCACACTTTTGCTAAATCTCAAAGCTCCTTGTAACAGTGAAGTGGCTCAATAGGAAGAGGAAATTGTCCTGTAAGCCTGACAACTTGGGTTTGATACCCAGAATACACATAAGACCTGGAACAAGAGAACCAACTCCACAAATTTGTTCAATGATATACATTCATGTGCAGTCTCTCTCTCTCTCTCTCTCTCTCTCTCTCTCTCTCTCTCTCTCTCACACACACACACACACACACACACACACACACGCATGACAATTAGATATTACTTTTATTCTGTGCTACTTGAATCAATGATTTTTTTGATCAGAGTCTACTTAATCTCTCCATTTCTGCATCACCATAACTGGATGTGTGAACTTCTACTATTGGCCTAAAGTCCGTGATACAGAGGTTTGCAACTTTATATATAATCAGTAGCTACAAGTGATCAATATAATTTTCTTAAGAACAAATTCATTTTTATTTACTTTTGCATCTTCACCATGTCTGAATTAGTAGTAGTAGATATTGAGTAAAATTATCATAAAATACTTCACAGACTTGGTAATACAATGATAAACTTAGTTTTCTTAATTAGATCACAGTATAAAGAAAAGGGAACAAAGGGTATAAAACCAAAGAGATGAAGGAGGACCATAAGATGACAAGAAAAGGGAACAAAGGGTATAAAACCAAAGAGATGAAGGAGGACCATAAGGTGACTATTTCTTGAGGTAAAGCATTTAGTGATTATATAATCACATGTTCAGAATAGGCTTAATATTTTTTGTTTCAATTAAAATGCTCAATTCAAGATTTAAATTCCATATGGTTTGTGACTTGCCTATGCCTCAACTCTACTTAAAATATAATTTTAACCCTTTTATTTAATAATTATTAGTATGTACTCATTAATATTTTAAACTGAAAATACTTTAAAGATTATACAGTAGAGCATTGGGAGAGATTTGAATATCTAATATAGATTTTAAAACAATTGAATAATGAAATTTTACAGTGAGGAATTATTTAGATAGCACAAGAGCCTTTTGATTTTATACAATTGTTTTACCAATAAAAAGGGGAAAGATACACAGTATCACGTAATTGCTATTGGGACTGTTCTAGTATTGCCAGTGTAATTAAAAATGCTATCTTAATAATAAACACTGTGCTATTTATTAAAACAATGACAACTCTTAAAATCACAATTATCAATCTGTTTGTAGTACTAGTCTCTTTTCCAATTCTTAATTTAAAAATATTCTTATGCAAATATCCTAACATAATAGACATGATCTTCAAAGTAACCAAGGAGAAGGATTTACTAAGGCATGAAGAGAAATTCATCAAAATTTGTGTAAGGCAATTAACAGCTATCTAAAAGCTCTTCTTAGGCTAAAAGGAAGAATGACAGATCTTTCTCAGAGATGCGGCTCTGAAATTCCAGTATGGCATGCAGTATTCTGCATTGTTAGGGACACAAAACAAACACAGGGTGTTCAAAGACATGAATGATCAGAGAGCAAAGACTCAGATTCAAAATAGCTGTCCCATTACACTGTACTAATTTTTAAAACTATAAGACAAATAATCAGTAGAGAGTATAATGATATATATGTATATGGCTATTTATTTAATGTTCTAAATGATCAGATGTTAACTCCAAGTTACTGTGTGTATTTTAAATGTCTGGCAGCATATAATTCAGTATCAAATACTTGGCATCAAATTTTTTAAGGTAAAGGAAAATAAATCTGTACTTGATTTGAAATTATAATACCATATAAGTATATTTAATTATAAGATAATTTATGTCTAGGAGTAAGATTTCAAAATATTTCAGAATCCTTGGTAGAACATAGAATAGAATAATTAACTGTAGCCTTCAGTGAGCAGTATGATTTTCTAAGGATCATTCTGGCCAAAATCAAAACCCAAAATAACACGAGTCATCACTTCAATGTAGCCTTTGGTTGAGATGCATCTTGTCTTAAGTACTGGTTGTAAATAAAGATCTCCTACTAGACCACACCAGTTTCTTTGATTCATCACAGTGGCAAGTTACACCAACACTTTGATCCTACATTATCTTCAACCAACATAGAAAAATTAACATTTGCAAATACAGGTCAGAAAATATGTAAATTATATGCATCATAGTTACTCAAAAACAGTTTCTCCATTTAATACTTGTGACCACAAATTTAACTCTATTACCAAAGACTTGTTTTATAACATTTCTTCTTAGCTATTTAAAAAATTAGGGCAATGTTTTTCCCTTTAAAGTATGTATCTATGTATGTAAAGTTTTAATAAAATGTACACATTAAAAGTTTAGTACTTATAAAAACAAAATAAACAAAAGTCAAGCTAAGGCTTGGGACCAGCAGCTGATATCCAGATGAGAAGCAGTCTTAGCCATCTAGTCATGTGATCTAAGCCAGTGGTTCTCAACCTTCCTAATGTCGAGACTCTTTGATACAGTTCTTCACGTTGTAGTGACCCCCAACCATAAATTTTTTTCTTTGCTACTTTGTAACTGTAATTTTGCTTTGGTATTATTCTTAATGTAATATCTGATATGGAGGACAGTTTTAGGTGAACCCTGTGAAAGGGTTGTGATCCAAAGGTTGAGAACTACTGCTCTAGGTAAATCTTGGAGGAACTGACTGGGCTCAAAGGGCATCCAGCTCTGCACAGCTGCCTGTTGGATGTGTGGGAGAAGTAGTTACATGTTGGTGCTACCAGTGGTCCAAGTTGTGTGCTTAATGAAGGACCTACAGTCTGACTTTAAGTTTGGGGTTCCTTTGTTTTGCTTAGACATATTCTATGACTCTGATGGAGTCATTTAATATCTGTCGATGTCCTTGCTTTCAAGATCTATGAAAAAGATACACTCAGTTTTCTCTCTACTATAGTTGTAAATATTTAAAAGTATGAACACACAAAAAGAACTACTTGGTTTCAAGTAAAGTTGAAAAAAATGACATATACAAATAAATTATCCTCAAGAAGTACTGAAACAAATCCCACACTTCTAAAGTCTTATGTACTTCAATTTTTTTCAGTGTATTACATTGTCCCCTTTTGCTATTAGTTTTGTATTCTCTAATTAATTTTTATTACCCCAAATGTCCCATATCTCCATGTGACTTGTTAACAACCTTGCATGCTGAACAAATTCTCTGTGAGTAACGTTATTTCTATTTATTTGGAAAATCTTCCCATGGAACTTACATTTCATCATATGGACAAGTACTAATTGAGGGAAAACTAGGATACTAAAAATTACCTATTTTCAGGTTCCATTGACACATTACCCAAACATTACCCAAGAGCAAGGAGAGTATTTTTTCCCCTTTCTTTTATTAGCTAAATTTTCATCTTTATCAAAACATAAGCCTTTCCAAAAAGATTTATTAATTCCTTGTTTTGTATGTGCATGGTCTGCAGGTGCCTGTAGAAGTCAGAAGAGGGTGGAAGAGACAGCTGTACGAGGAGAACATAACCCTGCAGGACAGAACGCTGCCCACCTCAGCCTCCTTTCTGCTCTCAAAGGATAGATGAGAAAAAGAGAGAGTGTCTTTTGATCTCTTGGTGACACACTTTTTCAGAAATTTTACCCTACCAGACTTCAGAAGATACCTTTATGTTCTTGCTCTACATCTGAGGATGTGCTCTACCTCTCTCTTCAAGAAGTGCTTGCCATGAGAGATACAAAGCAGATAGTGATGCTGATCCTTGTGAAATAAGTTGACAATGACTTCAGTGTGGGGATAGGTACAGCTGAGGGCCACTCATCAATCACCAGCTGATGGCAACATTAATGTTGCAGTGGGAAAGCCCACTGAATTAAACAGCATCTAACTGTGGCTACAGTTTCTCCAGGATTAGGTTGATAGTCATAAATCTCAATGCCAATAGGAAGCTGGAATCATTGATCAGGATGGAAATACATGAGCAAAGAGTTTAAAGAGGCTATCCATCGAAGATGGATACCACAGAACAAAAGAGAAGCACACAGTGCTAAAAGAGGGCTCCACACCACAGAAACTGAAATATAATAATGAGTACCAGGCATTGACTATCAGTGAATAGTAACCATTCTAAGGCTTTTATTTTAGGAAAAAAATTAATACTGTCTGAACTTTAATCTTATTGATGAGAAAAAAAGCACTGAAAGTAATGAGCTTGCAAAGTCCATGTCTCTTTGGTGACAAGCCTGGGATTTATGTAATAGAAGACTGGTCACTGAGCTTGAGTTCTAAACCACTGTTGTAGGATGACTTCTATCCATCCAAAATTCTTAGGCTGAAGGACTGAAGAGATGAATCATTGGGGAAAGTGGTTGCTGTACAAGCACGGAGGTCTAAGTTCTCAGTCATAGCACCCATGCACAAAATTCCATGTGTGAAAGTTTTATCTGTAAGCCCAACAGCTGGTGGATGGGCAGAGGTAGACAGATCCCTGGAGCTCACAAGTGAGCCAACCTCGTTGAATTCCTGAGCTCCTTCTTCAGGATGAGACTCTCTTTCAAATAATAAAGTGGAGAGTGAATGTAGAAGACAGTCAACATCAGCATAATGTCTCCATAGGCATGAACACATGTGTGCACACCTGCATACAAAGAGATACATATATATCTATAATCACACAAACACACTCTCTCTCTCTCTCTCCCATCTGTTGACATCCTAATAACTAGAATTTATAATGTGACTGCTATACTTGGATAAATATGGACCAGGATGAAAATCCTTCAATGTGAGGATAAAATGGGGTAAGGGAATATGGGGAGAGCCAACTAATAAAAAGAAAAGAGTCATTTAAGGGTTTGTATAGAAACCTAATGCAGCAGAAGCTTCTTAAAATATATACTTATATAAAAGAACTCTAAGATGGAATCACCAAATAACCAGGGAGGGAAAGTCCCAACTAGACCAAATGACACCTTCAGTACTGGAAACATGTTACAACTAACTTATTTGCTGGCCCAAAGGGTTCCTTGGAAATCTCCAATCAACCCAGGCTATTGCCAAGGCTATTGGTTGCTCTCTACAAACTGATGGTAAATCCCTATTGCTGAAGATAACACCTATGTAACTCATGGAACATGCAGAAGTTGAGCTTATGCCTACCTAGAGCCTTCACACCTACAGACTAGTGTTTATGGTACTCAAAAGCACTCTGCACACTCTGTGGGAGAAAGGTAAAGAACAACCCAGCTACAAAACCAGCAAATTACAATGGTGATTTGTCTGCAAGATACATTTGTACAATACTGGCACAGTAACCACACTAACTGGTGGTTACTATGGTAATAACCAACCACTACCTAACTGGAATTAAGGCCCACTCCATGAGATGGAACCCATGTCTGACACTGCTCACAGGGCCAAGAACCTGAGACTAAATAAGCCATGGACCTTGGTGTACCAGGCTTTTATTTTTTTGTGGGGGGGTGGGGGGGGGGGGGGGGGGGTGGGAGCACCAACCAGCTCCCAAATCATGACACAGAGACTTATCAGTTATGAAAGCTCGGCCTAACTTAGGATCGTTTCTGGCTAGCTCTTTTATCTTAAATAAACCTGCTTTGTTTTTTTAATTTAACTTTTACCTCGAGGTTGTTTTTATTTTATTTTTTCATATATCTTACTTTCACTGCTTCTCATATCTAGGCGGCTGAGGGCCGCCTGGCTTCTTGCCCCCTGTGTGTCCACCTCTTTCTCCCTCATTCTCTCCTCTCTTCTTCTTCCTTGTTCTTTTTTCTCTAGTCTAGATTTCTCTTCCTATTTATTCTCTCGGCCCACCAGCCCTGCCTATCCTTTCTCTGCCTAACTATTGGCCGCTCAATTCTTTATTAGACCAATCAGGTACCTTAGGCAGACAAGGTGAAACAAATACAACACATCTTTACATAATTAAACCCACATGCTTATATCATAAAACAAAAGCAGCATAAACAAGTGTAACCTATCTTTTCACAGTTAAAGTACTATTTCACAGCATAAACAAATGTGACACATCTTTACCTACTTAAAGTAATATTCCACAAGACCTAGGGGAAAACCAAGTACAGACTGTTCTGCTAAAGGAATGTAGCAATGAAATGACTCATAATGACATTCTGCTATACTCATTGATGAGCATCTTGATCAGCCATCATCGGATAAGCTTCCTCCTGCAGTAGATAGGAACAAATACAAGACCACAATTACATAATCTGCAGTGAAGAATCTTGGAACATCCAGTTCCTAAACGTATATCTCCACCACATCTCTCCCCTCAGGACTCGGGACTCTGAGGAAGACAGACAGAAAGACTGCAAGGGCCAAGGGGGACAGAAGACACCCAGGAAACAAGGCCTTCTGGACACAACAGGAATGACACACATGTGAACTCACTGAGACTGGCAGCATGCACAGGACCTGCACAGGTCTAGCATGGGTGGTAGCACGGAGGTGGGGAGGTAGATACAGGCCTCCAACCCTAAACCAGAAACTATCTCCAGTTGAAAACTGCTAATATATGAAAAATTAGTTTGCCCAGCAGAGTCTCACTGGGTATACAAACCACATTTAAGAACTGACCCCATGGCAAGCAATAGACGATCAACACAAAACCAAATTCAATGCTATTTTCGGAGGATTTTCATCTCATGGTGCTTTGTCCTGGTTTGCATTTTTTTCTTATAGAACTAAAGCTCATATATTATAGTTTCTGATTTTGTTTTTATGGGTTTTCTGTAAATGTGTGTGTTTCAGAGTCTGTATATATGTTTCTTGTGCTTTTTCTTTGGCTCTTTTTTCCCCCTATTTCCTTGTATGTTTATTTTTTCCTATTACGGTTTGATTTTATTTTGTCTTGTTAATTTTTTAGATGTCTGTTTGTTTTCTAATGAGAGAGAGAAAGGTTGATCTGGGTGGGTGGGGAAATGGGGATGAACTGAGAGGAGTTGGGGGAAGGAAACAATAATCAGAATATATTGTATGAAAAATCTATTTTTAATAAAAAGGAATTTTTAATAAGAGGTAAAATGAAATACTTGGGGTGGGACTTAATATAACAATCCTCCTGTGTTTATAAGAAGAATCTCGGACACACATGTACTAAGTAAGAAAATGCAAAGACAGAGAGAATTAACCCAAGCCTAGGATAAGGATGTAATAAGAAATATTCATGGATGGGCCCTTTCTTGTCAACTTCTATTTTCCCAGGATGTAATAAGAAATATCCATGGATGGGCCCTTTCTTGTCGACTTCTATTTTCCCAAACTGAGACAAAACAAATTTCCATCTTTCAACTCTGCAGTCTCTAACTTTCCATGGAGTTCCAATCAAGGCAGCCAGTGAGTCTGAGTTATTGCCTTGGAACTCATTTGGACCCCTCAGAGACTTAATAAAAATATAGAAACCACTCTTCCTGTGCATCTCACCTAGTGAACTAAAATCATAAGAACAAAGTCAAAGTGCACAAATTAATGGAAAAGGTAAATGAGTATGAGTTATTATAAAGTAAGTTTCAGCAGTCTACCAAGCCCTACAGCCAGAAGAAACAGTGTTCCCTGTAGTGTTCTACTGAGAATGTACCCGAGAGTCACACTGTGCTTGGCCTGAGGCAGGAAGCAAGGCAAAATCCCATCTTATAGGATTACTTCTATGCAATTTAATAGAAAATACCAGGGAGAAACAATATGATTCTGTGCCAGATATGTTTAGCCCATGTTTGATTATGGTTCGTGTAACTCAGGATCTCAAACTTCAATGTTAAGTAAATAAATTACTTTATAAATTTAAAATGAGAAATCAATGGGATATGTACAATGTTTATTGGTTGCTATTGTTGCTATTACTAATGTTGAATTCTCGCAGGAACCTGACATATAACAAATACTGAAGAGTTAGTGTCTGTAAGTATTCTTAGTATAATGGTTATTAGATGAGGTGATGAGTGAAGAAAGACCACGATATGCTTGTTGGTTCTTGTCACCTTGATACAAACCTTAACATATATGGGGAGAAGGAATCTTAATTGAGAAAGTACCTTCATATGATGGGCCTGGAGGCAAATCTATGTGGTATTTTCTTTTTTTAATTATTTATTTATTCTTCTCTCATATATTACATCTGGATTGCAGCTTCTGCTCCCTCCTCTCCTCCCAGTCCCTCTGCTCCACCTTCCCACTACCCCAGATCCACTCCTCCTACATTTCCCTTCAGAAAAGAGCAGGCTTTCCAGAGACCTCAACCAAACATGGCATAACATGTTACAATAAGACTAGGCACATACTCTAATATCAGGGCTGGATGAGGCAACACAGTATCAGGAAAAGGGTCCCAGAAGCAGGCAAAAGAGTCAGAGATGGTTCCTGCTCCCAGTGTTAGGAGTCCCACAAGAACACTAAGCTACAACTGTAATACATGTAGAGGATGTCGGTCAGACCCATACAGGCTTCCCAATTGTTGCTTCTGTCTCTGTGAGCCCCCATGAGCGCTGGTTAATTGATTCTGTGTGCTTTGTTTCTTTGATGTCCTTGACCCCTCTGTCTCCTAGTTCTTGATGACTGATTGATGTTGGAATGCCAACCTTACTGTGGGCAGTGCTACTCCTGAGCAGGTGGTCTTGGATGGTTTGAGAAAACAAGCTAAGCAAGCCATGGAGAGCAAGCCAGTAAGCAGCACCACTCTATGGCCTCCGTTTTAGCTCCTGATTCCAGGTTCCTGCCTGGAGTTTCTGCCCTGACTTCACTCAGTGATGAGCTTTAAGATAAAATAAACACTTTCCTTCCCAAGTTGTTTTGTGGTCATGGTGTTTATCACAGCTCAAGAACTTAACTAAGAAACATGGGTGTGGAATACATGTCAAGCAAGTACTTAAGAAAATTTATCCCAATTCCTTAGTTTTATAAAAGTGCCTGGTGAAACTTGGAGGATCGAAACAATTTTTACAAATATTACTCTCACTGTTAGGATCAAGAGCACATCTCACCTAATGTCCTGTCAAATGTCATTTTACCAAATTAAGTTGTTGTCTGAATGTCCAGCATTATTTTTTTTTAACCTTTGAAAATATGAGGTGTCCCTATCGCCTACAACAATGTCTAACTCGTAGATGAAACGCAGTCCATGTTTGCTGAGTCCAACTCTCTGGTTAAAATGGATGTTCCTAGAATATATGAATGTGTTTATTCTAGTTTGTCAAAGATGCAGCTAACTCCTTGGGTGGTAGAGTTGCATTTACCTCTATGAGGAAAATGTACTTTAATCACGACCAAACGTAGGGTCTCAATCCTTATGGACTTCGGAAGTGGCAATGCATGAGCTGGTGGTAATGGCACAGTGGAGGTTTCTCTCAAGACCCCTAGAAGAGCTGGAAAGCATCAGGAAATCTGTGTATATTAAACTTCTGCCAAATCATGTTTTGGTGAAATTTTACCAGTCCTGTGGCTTCTTCATAATTCATTTCACCAAAACATACCTCCAAGTTTCACCAGTAATACAAAGAGAGATGCATTGGTAGATGGAATCTACTAGAGTGAGGGAACAGAAAACCATGAAAGCAAAGTACTGAAGCACTTGGGTCAAAGTCCTGAGGAAAACACACTCAAGCCTCCAGCAAGCTGCTCCCCATGGAGTCACACATGACCCACTTATCTAATCCGGAGACTTAGTATGCAGTACTAGGTGTGACTCTGGCTACTGCCAGACAGGCTCAGCAGGTATGAATTGCCCAGAAGTTTTATTGGGACTGGTCAGGTGGCCCTTAACTTAGACCATATCAAAATTTCATAATACCAGAAGGGAAGCAATGTACCAGGCAGAATGAGTTACCTCTCAAATGTGAGAGAAGGCTATATTAGTATATGGAACTTTACTATTCATGTCCCAAGAACCTAGCCAAGGAACAATCTTATTAAAGAGCTTCTAATGATGACTGTTTCATACTTTATTTCAAGATCACAAGTAGAAATGTTCTAGAGCATTTTTTTCTCAAAAAAAAAATGTTGTCTAACAAAGAGCTTTGAGAGAGAAATGTGATTGTTTCCACACAATGAATCTTTTCAGTAGACTTTTTTTCAAGCATCACAAAGGATTGAGTTCCCAAAAGGGTACCTACCCACAGTTGAGATTCAAAATCAGCCTGTGTTCAATGTCTACTGGTTCACAAATAGCATCACCAGAGGAATAGGGAAGCAAAGAGCTCACGTGAACAAGAAGCTTTTTTCTGCTTTGTTCTGAGTAGTGAAGCTCTTGCCTGTGAGATGTGAACATTAGATCTTCTGGCAGCATCAATGGCACTATGCAGCTTCCATTGCTAGCTTGTGAGTAGGGTAAAGTCTCAAAACCTTACAAATCCTGAAACCAGGCATATTGAGATTCTCTGAGGGGGTGTAGAGAAAATGGAGTGAATTGAGATGAGTTCGTGGAACTCATGTGGCTGTAGCTCACCACCCTAAGTCATCTACTGTTTGATTATGGCAATGCAATTAATCACAAATGCCATTCAGTGGTCGAAATAGACAGTGTAGTATTGGAAGCAGCTTATAAATTAAACATTTAGGTTAAGCTGGGACAGACAGAGACTGAGTTGAGTCTCCAGGCACTTCTTTAATCTTTTAATCTGTTGGGCTTTATTTGAAATCCGAGAATAGATAAATAAAGCTTTATTCTCCTTATTTTCCTAAGCAAAACCTAAAAACAAAGTCATTATGTATTTGGAGTTTTGCTTTTGTAGTTTATTGCAACAAAACCCTGCCATTTCTTTGCTTTTAAAAACATCTCAATTTGAAAAACAACTAGAATTTAAGATTCATGACTGTTGATATCAGTAGAAACCATCCCAAATAAGATACAGAAGGATGCTATCTGATAGTAGCCAGTAGTACACATGGCCACTTAACCGTAGAATTTAATTCATTAAAAATTAAATGAAATTTGAAATGTCTTCTGTATTTACTTTCCAGTTCATAATAGATGTTTTTAAACATATCAGAGACTGTCAGAAAACTTTCTCTCTCTGTCTGTCTCTCTCTGTCTGTCTCTCTCTGTATGCATCCATCTGTCTGTCTGTCTGTCCATCTGTGCAGGAACACTAGCCTATAGAAGGGCATCTGGAGGTCAGAGGCTGACATTAGTACATCTTTTCATAATTATTTCTTCACCTTATTTATTGAGATAGTATTTCTCATTGATTCTAAAGTTCAACGTTTTGGCTACTCTGGCTGGCCAGTGATTACCAAGGATCCTCCTGTATTTATTCCCGATATTGGGGTTGCAGGTATGTGCCACTGCACCCAGGTTTCTTACATGGATTCTAGGAATCCAAATTCAGCTCCCCATGTAACTACTAGTCATATAGATAAGATCCCTCATATCAAGAATTTTGTAGAGAGTAATATAAATGTCCCTTTTTAAAGTTAGGTCTAGGCTTATTAGATAGTAGTTTCTTTTATTGGTAATGGTTTTGAAACCCATCACTCTGTTGTATTTAATTGGGGCTAATTTTCTCTTTTGTTTTTAAGGTAATATTGCATTTAATAGCTATACCATAATTTGTTTAACAACTCTACTATTCACTGAGGGTGGAACTCTTCTATATCCATATGTGAAACTACAGCTTGTCATTACATATTAAAAAATTAATTTTTCCTTTTATTGGTAATAGTTTTTTCTCATGTAATATAGCCTGATTATAATTTTAACCCTTTGTTAATTTTATGCATGAATACTCTACTTACATCATTTAACCCCCTACCCTCTAGCTCCTTCTGTACCCCACTCTCTCAAATTAATAACCTCATGTTCTTTAATTATTATTGATACATATGTACACATTCACACATCCATATGTGTATATATATGGTTTAGATCCTACTTATAAACTATTTAGAATCTACTGAGTCCATTCAGTTTTGGATAACCTTTCAGGGGCCACATCCCTAGGCAAGATTTATACCTCCTCTCTCAGTGGCCAATAATTGCTTGTACTTCTTTTCTAGGTCTGGGTCCTTGTGAGATTTCATCATCTACACTGACATGCTAAATAGTATCATTGCTCTGATTTTGCCTTGGTGACTGTATTTTTTTCAAGATTTTGTAAGTCCAGTTTGTAATCCAAGATTTGATTTTTTTTAAATGATTTTTAATTTTTTAAAATATAATAATCTTAAAGCTTGTTTGGCATACAAAAGCATTCATTGAGTCAATGGAAGAAATAAAATTCAGTCATGGTTACATTTTTCTTACAAAAATTTTCTTTCTCTGGTGGTATTCAGTCAGAAACCCCACAGCTACTATTCCTATGTTATTGAGAAAGCATTAATGTTTAGACCAGGTAGGTGAATTACATGTCCTCCAAATGTCCTTCCAAACTGTGCCTTCTATGATTTCTACATGGTTCTCTTTATTTTAACATCAATATTTGACCAGAGCCAAACATTTTCTAGCATAATTACTGTTTTGCCACTGTTCTGGTTAGAACATATGAGAACTCATATGCACATATACTAAAACAAAGATACATGAATAATTAGTTATTATACCTTTAATTGGTTACATATAAACTACCTGCAGCTGAAGGATTTTTGCAGTAATACATTTATATTTTATATTTTAACATAGTTCCTGAATTAAAGTCACTTGGACACAAATGGATGTTCAAAGAGGATTTGGATATTAATACCTTTATTCTGTTCAAAGTAATTTATCAGGCCTCTGTTGTATTGAAAGTGAAAGTCATTAACTCCCCATATGTGCAGCTGAGTGATTAATTATGAAAGACCCCCTTAGTTCTTCAAATTGCAAAGACTTGCGAGGGTCAAGGCCAAATGAGCATTCCAGAAAATGGTGAACCAAAGGGACCTGGGACTGTCTGAGATGAAGCAGCATAAATAAATGCAAAAACCCAGAAGAAATAAAGGCACAGAAACAAGTTTAATTGGGTTTTGTAGTGGGATTGGAGACAAACTATCTCTCAAAATCTCCCATAGCCTTCTGCTTTCTTCTTCACCAGTTAGCATGAGGCTTTTCATAGAGAACTCAACTTATCTGCAACCATGCATGTTTTAATTAGCAAAGAACACTAACTTAGAATAACAAAGCAAGAAAATCTGCAAGGAAAAATCACTGCTTTATGCATAAGAATCAAAATATCCTTTCTTTTTGTGGTAGTGGGTTTTTATAAAAACTTTATTTTTGAAGTTACAACATAATTGCATCATTGCCCCCTTGTCTTTCTCCCCGCTGGTCTCGCCTGCATACAATACCCCGTGATCTCTCTCAAATTCATGGCCTCTTGTTTGGATTGTTGCTCCAGTTATCTTACAGAACACTACAATCTCTCAAAACATAGAGGACAGGTGATCATGTGGGTTCTTGTTTTGATTTTTTTCGAGACAGGGTTTCTTCAGGTAGTTTTTGGTGCCTGTCCTGTATCTCTCGCTCTGTAGACCAGGCTGGTCTTGGATTCACAGAGATCCACCTAGCTCTGCCTCCCGAGTGCTGGGATTAAAGGTGTGTGCCACCGTGGCAGGGGCACGTGGATCCTTTTGTTTGTTTGTTTTAACGTGGGAAGGGGAGCTGTCAGGAGGAAAGGACATTGATAGAAATGAGAGGGAGGTTACAGTGAAACAGTTATAAAACTGATAGTACACTACTCCTCCAGGCTTAATACAGCATGAGTTAGGAATAAAGTTTCCATTATTGTTTCACTGTTATTTAGAAAAAACATTAAGGGGAAGATGTCAGCCTCACTTTTCCTCTATAGGATTCAACAGGCAATCTTGTCCAAACTGTCTTAGTGTTTACAGATTAAATTTGTTCCCTCTCACTGTAGGTGCAGCAGAGAATACTTTTCAATTATATTCATGACATTACCTATACATAGTTATCTCTTCATGAAACTCGTAAACTTCAGCGTGTTCCCAGTCATTATTTTCATTGCTTGCTTCTTTCTGCAAATATTCCACAAAATTTCTTTACTGCCATTTTAAATATATGTTTTACTAATAAGAACATAATTCTTTATTTTGTTTCTGTGAAAATATTCTTCAATTAAATACACACACACACACACACACACACACCACCACCACCAACAACAACAACAAAAACAAAAACATTTTTCCAGTCAGTTTTATGTTGCTGTAACAAATACAGAGATGAATTAACTTTATAAGAGAAAGGGCTCAGAGAGTTTTAGTTTTCAGCTCATGCTCAATTGCCCTGTTCTTTTATATCTGTAGGGAAGCAGTGTACCATGGCCAGGGCAAGAGACACAGGACACTGCTCTCTTCAACACAGACAGAAAGCAAAAAGAGGGAGGAACTCGGATCTCTCTCCACATTGGGGCAGCTCCTTAATAACCAAAATCTATTTCACTAGACCCCATCTCTGAAAGGTTCCACCATATACGTAAAGGATAAGTGAATTGTAATAAGGACTCTTAACATACATGCCTTTGGTGGATAGTTAGCAGACCCATAATGTGTTTAAACATGTGCAAAACTATTACAGAGTTGCACGTTTCCAGTTCACATTCACAGTTTTTCAACTATTTACTTGGAAAATGCAAGTGATACCACACTTTATTTTCTGATTTTCTGGGCATCAGCACACATGTGGCTTTGGATTTTATACTATGGAAGACATACGCTAATTAAAACAAATTTTCATGTTATCCTTTACACACACACACACACACACACACACTCACACACACAATGTTAAAATGCTATGTATACTTACCCTGGAATAGAGGCATGACAGTTTACATTTAACATATGATAGTTCCTTCTATCAAATTATCTTCAAGAAAAGTTTAGCCATCTAGCATCTGTATCATATTTATTTCTATTTATTTTTATGTTTCGTTGTTACTATTTGATATTGAAGCAAATCAAAAGTGTACATTTACATTCCTGGAAATACTGAGCCAAATTACAATAATTTATTCATCTCACATTTGCATATTAGTGTAGATTCTGCTTTGCATTTCCAGTGTCCCTGCTCATAATCTCACCCCACACACAAACACATACAAGAGTCATGGGCTTCCATGATTATATGCACACATGGAAGGAAAGCAAAAAGAAGATGCTTCCTGATTCAGCACACACAAAAACACAAGTTTGAGATTGTGTGAAGAAACTCATTGGTTAACAGGGCACCCAAAAGTTCCTAATTCTGAGCACACACAAATACAAGCTTGTACATGTGTACATATACACATCCATACATAGAAAACGAAAAGAGGCAGATGGACAATGTTCAGCACCTAAGAGCACACATTGATCTTCCGGAGGATCCATGTCAGATGCCTCATAAACATCTCTACCTTGAGCTCCAGGAGAATCCTCTAACATCTGTAGACACGGACACAAGTGTGGCATATGTTAGTGAATATTTCCTATTATTTTGAGGCTTTTATATAGTGTTTTTGGATCATATTCACCATGCTCCCAACTAGTTGGCATGATCCACCCTCCACTTCCCTACCTCCTTTTCTTCTTGTTCATTCTACATTTTTTTTGCATGAGAAATTCAATTATTCCAGCATTATTTGTTAAGAAGCCCTTCCATTTTTTTTATTAGTCTTTCCTCCAAAGAAACAGAATAAAATGATGGAAGATACACTTCAGCTAAGTTTTGCTTTGGACTTTTAGCATAAGGATTGGTTTTGTTGAGGGGAACTTAGTCCTTTCAAGTGTTTTTCAAAATGGCTGCTTTCCTCTCTGCTATAGAGGAAACACCAGGACTTTTCCTCTCAATGCTGAGAATTTCCTCCTGGAAGGAAGGTTGGAAAAGCCTGGAGAGGGGCAGGGCTATTTAATCGAAGCATATGCACATTAAGCTTCCAGCAATTCATCAATCAGAGTTTGTGTTCCAATAGTCACTGTCCTCAGTGACAGGCCACGCTCCCAAGACCTTTCAAAGCTTTCATTCTCAGCAATTGCTTGTCTCTCATTTTTTAGGGTGGCAGTTTCCCTGTGACATCAATTCTCTGTTGGGCTTAGGACAATCTGTTTCTTTCAGGCTATTTGTTTTCTTGCTCTACAATAGGCTAGAGCAATGATTTCCATGCTCATGACACATCTGACAGCCAGCCAGAAATCCAACTTACTGTCTTTTCAAGACCTGACAACCATTTTTTGATAACTTCAAGTTATCAACTCTCTGGGTGTTTAGGAATTTGTGGGTTTAAAATATTAAACCAAATAGTTATTTTCAAAAACTGTTGTGATATGTTAACTGAAATTCAAACAATGCAGTGTTTGAAATATTTTGAAACAGTATTATCACACTGCCATTTAAAGCTCTTCGAAGAGCTGCTGACTCACATCTCATCCCTGCATGATTTCATTACAGAATTGGAGTGAATGACCGACACATGGAAGTCGGTGTATGATTTGAAGACTGCTTAAGACTGCAGAATGTGGCACAAGAAACTGAGCAAATGGGCCTGCTCGAACACCTTGAAAACCTCATGCCAACTATGCAGTGGCTGAGGCCATGGAAGTCTGGAGCTGTCATTATAAAGCAAGTTCTTAGAAGAGTTGTCTTTTTCCTGGGATGGCTTATATTCAAGAGAAAACAAGGGAGAACAGCCAAGCTTGCTCGCTCAGTAACCAGATATTATTTTCTGGCATTTGGGACAAAATGAATAATGGATAGGCAGTAATCACAGCCAGTGCTCTTAACTCCTTATCCATCTCTCCCGTTTCATATCTACAAATTTTTAAGTGGGAAACATCATATAATATTTAAGTCCTTTGCTCCTTGTGCATCTTTAGATGGTGGTAGTGGACTTGGTTTGCACGGGGCTGTGAATGCCTACACCTATTCTGAGTAGCAACTATTTTACCAGGCAAACTGAAAGCTCTTCATTTTACTAACTTTTGCCAGTTATGGAATATGAACATGATGTCATGTGTTTCCTCAGTTTCTGTGACTAAGAGTCAGTAAATTTTATTACTCAAAAACAAAAAATCAAAAGCAAAACAAACCAACCAACAACAGCAACAATAGAAACAAGGTTAGCCACTAGCCTATAAGACCCCAGGCTGCCTCTTTTCCTATTCTCAAGCTTTCCTCTCCCATCTAATCTTCTCCTTCGATTTCTCTCTTAACATGCTTCGTTTCTTGTTTTTTGCTCTCAGATTGAGTATGTGTCATACTCCCAGAGGCTATATTTTCTGCATATAACTTCTTTTCAAGTAACTGGGTGTTCAATGATGAAACTTGTTATGTCTGTATCATCCAAATAAACTCAATACCTCCCTCTCACTCTTTTTCAGCCTATGACACTGGGGAAGTCAGAGCTAATGGGCAATTGGAGAAACAAAACCTAAAGAAGAATGGGAAATTTGGGCATTTACTTATGTTGATTGTTAGATTTAGCTGTTAACTTGGCACAACCAAGAATCACCTGGAGGAGAGTACTGACTGACTGACTAACTGAAGGACTGTCTAGATTAAGTTGGGCTGTGGGCATGACCATGGCACATTACCTTGAATTGATGTGGGGAGACCCAACCCTTTGTAGCTGCCACCATTCCCTAGACTGGGGTCTTCAACTGTTTGAAAGAGCAATCAAGTGAGTAGACTATCATGCATTCTTTCTTTCTGCTCCTCTTGACCATGGATGTGACATGATCATCTACTTCCATTTCCTGCCACCTTGTCTTCCATACAATAATGGCTATAACCTGGAGTTATGAGTTAAAATAAACACTTTTCCTGCTAAGTTACTTTTAGTTAGGGTATTTTATCTTAGCAACAGAAATGAAACTGGGGCACTTATTAGCAGGGACTTTTAATGAGTAAAAAATTATTCTGGCAGAAGAGAAATTATGTATTTAAATTCATCCTTTCCTTTCATTATAGCTGATACTCAGAGAAACAGCAGGAAGAGACTCAGCCACAGACAATAGAGGATTATCTTAAAATTAAATTTTTCATCTTTTCTCCTCTGGAATAGCTTCTTTTTTGTAAGATTGTGATCGCTTAATTTGTAAAGTTCCCTCCAATAATGCCTGCTTTTATATTAGCACTTCTGTGAAACTTGCCTTTGGTCACTGTCTTCCTTTGAACACCAATGAGATGGTATTTGTAATAATTTTCTGCAAAGTCCTGTTCAACAAAGCCAGTGGGTGAAGGGACATTGCTGAATTACTAATTCAGTAGCTCCTGGTGTTTCTTGGGATGCTGTTTCCTCTTAAATAGAACACTCCTTGAAGCACAAAAAAGCCCATTACAGATACGCTGTCTCAAAGAACTGCCTTCTCAACTGCTAAAAGTGGAGAAACAAGGGTTGTGTTGAGGGGAAAGAGATTTATCACGGCCCAATCTCTGTAACAGATTTTTATCCATCCAGTAATATAGGTAAGAGTCAGAAGTGAGAAATATCCAAGGGGATGGGAAAATCATAGCATCACTTCTTGAGAACATTGTTCTTGGAGAACAGTCCAGAATAGACCCCTCTGGTTGTCTTTAGACCTGAGCATGCAGTGCTAGGCATGCTAAGGTGACCGGGCTAGGAAAATGGTATGTGCTATGCTTGAATGCTTGACTGTAAGCTCCCCTAAGAGGCTGCTGTGCCCTAGATGGTACCCTACCTGGTGTAAACAAGGGCTGTTTTCGGTGAGGGAGGTCAGGTTAGCTCCTCAACACATGATCTATTTCATCTCTGTATCTTTCCCTTACCGTTCCCTCTCCCCAGCTACAGGCAGGTTCAGTATACATAGAAATTCAAATTGTCCTATCTAAAGCTTTTGACACAACCATGTACATGTCCCAAGGTATGAGGCACAGAAAACAGATGACTTTTGAGGTCAGTGGTGATGGAAATTGCATAGAACAGGCACAGAGGCTCATGGGTTTTCACATTGAATGATTAAGCCTGGATAGAAAAGGAAAATGTAATATGGAGTAGGTAGGGTTCAGAACGTTCTATGGCTGTAACAACTTCCCATGGGGAACTCCCTGCTGCCAAAGGAAATTAAATTCTCCCCTGGACCTTCTGTACAATATTAAGGTCCATGTTTTTACAACAGAAATGTAAAACATTTTACACTTTACATATTTACATATTACTACAAATAGTAACCTCATCTGAGCTAACATGACCTCCCTCACCAAAAAACTGCCCTTGTTTATACCAGGTGTGGTGCCATCTAGGGCACAGCAGCCTCCCAGGGGAGCTTAGAGTCAAGCATTCAGGCATGGCACATACTATTTTCCTAGCCTGGTTGCCGCCTTAGCATGCCTAGCCCTGAATGCTCAGGTAAAAAGATGGCCAGAGATTGCTGTTCTGGATTGTTCTCCAAAAAATAAGCCTGTTAAGAATATTTTAAAAAGATTTGTTTGTTTTTATTTTATGTGAGTGTTGCATACACACACACACACACACACACACACACACACACACATGCCTCCTCTCTGTGAAAGCCAGAAGAGGGAAGCAGATCCCCCTGGAACTGGAATTACAGAAGATTGTAAGCTGTAATAAGGGAATTGACAATTAAACTTGAGCCCTCTATAAGAGCAACAAGTGCCCTTAACCACTACAGCCTTCTGTTTGCAATCATGGGTGAGCCAGAAAGTCCGAACTGACCTACTCTGGTGATCGCATGGCCAAACATCCTAACTGTTATGGTAGAACTCTCATCCAATGACTGATGGAAGCAGATGCAGAGATCCACGGCCAGGCCACAGGTGGAGCTCCTGGAGTCCAATAGGCAAGAAAGAGGAGGGATTGTATGAGGGGGAGTTGTTGAGACCATGACTGGAAAAAGCACAGGGACAAATAGCCAAATTAGTAGAAACACATGAACTGTGAACCAATAGCTGAGGAGCCCCTGACTGGATCAGGCCCTCTGGATAAGTGAGACAGTTGATTAGCTTGATCTGTTTGGGAGGCA